>VOMN01142739.1:0-13903 GCA_014899125.1 Orchestia grillus
GGATAGGGTGAGGACTCGAAAACCTAATCTTTACTTATGAACTGAAAAGAATGTTGCATTTGTTGATGTCTCATCAAAGTGAATAAGATGCATATATACTTGAAGAACAAGGAATATTTACAATAAATGCACATATAGATTCGTGCTAAAATAATTGCCAAATGCAACCCCGGTAACATGTCCTTGCTGTTCACAATAATGTACTCGTGCATCATGCAACTAACCACGCATTTTCGTATAATTTTTCTGATTTTCCCACTCAGGTAGCAACAGTAATCCTTTCAACAAAGACGAGCTCAACGCTATCCTCAAGTTCGGTGCTGACGAGCTATTCAAAGATGAAGAGGACGAGGCTGAGGAACCTGTTGTAAGTACAGAGTACATTTTCTTATACTTGTCACTATCCCTTAATACTTATTATTTTACCATCACTGATACTTTTTTCTTGAACTTTTTGTCTCTCTCCCGATTTACAACTACTCAGAAAAGTGTCATGCTTGATAGCTTGAGCATCTTACGGTCACCAGCGAACTGAATTGTCTTAATCTGTCATTACTCATTTATTTTTCCATACATTGTTACTGTATGACTCACGATAGGCCCTGCCATGTTCTGCGTTCGCTGCACCGCCTAAAAAAAGAACACATCTTTTTGAGCATGTATGAAGAGTTACATTTGTTCATTGTTTAAATGAGTTTTGACCAGCCTGGTTATTTCCCTCCCGCTTCCAACTAGACAAGCGTTTAGTGGCATAATCACCCCGGTTTGTCAAGTGTGCAATTTGAATTGATGATAATGCAAAGTGGTATTGGTTGCTATCTCTTGGAGAATGAGCTGCCTGTTTTGACCTAACCTTCGCAACTCTCAACTTTTTTTTTAAACAAAAACTATGCAAAGGAATTTAAAAATGTTGCATATTCATACCAAATTAGAATTTGAAACAATTTACTATCCCAAGTGTTACATCAATTGCAGATATTACAGACATGGATTTCTTATACTAATAGACTGTAGGATTCCGAGATTTGAGTTTCTTAGACGGGAAAGTGTCAAGTCTTGTTGTTGTTCGTAGTGCGACATTGACGAGATCTTGCGGCGAGCTGAGACGCGCGAGGATGGCCCTGCATCGGCTGGGGATGACCTGCTCTCGGCCTTCAAAGTCGCCTCCATCAACCTCGACGAAGACGAGGAGCTCTCCAGGCTCGACTCTGTGGCTGATGAGAACACTAAAGACTGGGTAAGCGTGTGCTTCTTATTCTGGATGGAGCTTTTATGTTTCGTATTTTTCTCGGTGAAGAAGTACATATTTTTCTTCTCGTTTTAAGTATACAAGATCACTTTTCAAGGGGCTAATGTTTATGTTAGCAATCCTGAACGCGTAGTTCATTTCGTTTCTGGATTTACTTTTGCTGTCTGATGCCCTCTGAGAACAAAGTGCACGGCGCTATGTCTTACCCCAGGCGCCATAGTTCCTATTTATAAAAGTTTCGTAAGTTATTGATGCAAATCCAGCGCGAGTCGTGCATCTTCAGTGCTAGTTAAATGTGCGGTGTCCCAGTAGAGGAGTGAATAAAATCATTTCTAGGTGGAGTTTTGTTGAAATTCACCTGTCGATTTGCATCTGTTTGAATCGCTCATAGAATGAAATCTTAATGTTTTCATATGTTAAAAAATCTAGAAATTTTTAGTTTCTCCCTCTGTATCCCAATATTTTTAGTATGAGAATGAAGGACCAAAAAAATTTTTCTTTGTATAAAAATGTTTTAAAAATAACGAAAACGGATCTCACATTATTTTGTAATGAAATATATTCATTTAAATATCTAATGTGTCTGCGGTGCTGAAAGTTAAAGAAATGATAAAAAAATAATAATAATTTATGAATATATTTTTGTATTTTTCTGTGAATTTGTATTGGTATTGCAGGATGATATCATTCCGGAAACTCTGAGGAATGAAGTCAAGGAGGAAGCCAAAGCCAAAGAAATGGCTGATCTGTATTTGCCACCTCGGAGCCGCAAGACTGTTCAGAGCTCTGTAAGTGTAATAGATGCGTTCAGCAAAGGATGTGTATTACTGGAAATCCTCATTTTTGTAATTTTTTTCTTGATCTATTGAATATCGGAACGAGAAAATTTTCTGCGATTTGTTATTAAAAAAATGACCATTGTATAGTCTTGAAATCAATATTTCGTCTTTATCGATGTACGATAGAGAACTAGGTTCATATTCTAATTACAGTACGCACGCTTTTATAGTTCTGATAATTACTCCAGGGTAACGATGCAAAGAAAGAGAAAGAAGACGACGGCTCATCCTCCTCTGACTCCGAGAAGGAAGAGGAGGAGGACGGGACCTGCAAGAGGCGCGGCCGCCCCCCCAAGGGCAGCACATCTGCCAAGGAGAAGGAAACTGTCAAGGGATTCACCGAGGCCGAGGTCAGCCATACGTTTTATATTAGAATAATTTTGTCGCTTTCTTTAATTCATGCTCTTCTTGTTTGAACCTGTGGTTTTTATGTTTGCAGTCTCCGTGCGTTATTGGTTAATTTTTAGACCTTGCTTTGGATTGTTTAGACGTTATGTAGTTTATAAATGATTCTTTTTCTTATTTTTGTAGTGTGAAACTGTTTCAATGTCCCATCACTATTTGAAGGGGTTAAAAGTTATCGCAGTCCATAACACACCATAAACAATATCTCATGCTAATGGTATTGGCCTTGCCATTTCGATAGCAGTTGCGTCTGGTTTAATGCAATGTTTGTTATTCAGGGCTTTGATGTTTGGGTAATAAGGGTCTATTAGAAATTTTTCTAATGAAGATTGTGAACCAAAAATATTTGATGGAAGAGCTCGTGTTCATTCTGAAAATATTTAGAGAAAAACTTACTAATACTTGAGCATCAAGTGATAATGAGCCCGACTCGACAATATCGTGTTGGTATTTCATCGAGCAAATTGACAAACTAAAATGTAAAGGAATCTTAATGGAACGTTTGATACCCGTCGTCCCTTTTTACTTGGGTGTCATTTTAAGGGCTATATCATGGAAATAGTATGAACAACTGTTTCTGTTTTGTAATTCAGCGCTGGTTACAACCTTCTTGAGGCAGTTTGTGAGTTCCTTTCGCTGTCCTAATCTCATGTTTGGCATTGTAGATCCCTTGCAAGTTTGACTGCAACCAGTATCTGTGCCCTCAGGTCCGGCGATTTTTCCGGTCGATGAAGCGGTTCTCGAACCCTCTACGGCGCCTGGACACGATCAGCAGAGACGCGGACCTGCGCGACAAGCCTATTGCCGAGCTCAAGCGGCTCGCTGAGACCATCCTTGATCACTGCACCCAGTTCATGGCGCAGCTCGAAAAAAACAGTCTTAATAATCCAGAAAACAAAGGTATGCCTTGCACGAAAACAGGGAGTCATTTTAGACATCTGATTCAGACCCAGATCTGGTTGTGTAGAGTTCTGAAATCTAAGCTGTGAATTTTTACTATTTTTGGTGATATACGTTTGTCTCCCACACGTTGACGTATGTATTCGTATTTGTGGTTGTGACGACAGGATCAGGTTTGTAATTCTGTGAAGTAGAAAATCAACCCCTAAAATGAAGTGGCAACTGAGCTGTTGTAGTAATACCATATCTGTATTTTTTATTTTCTTAGGGTAAATTGCGATTACTTCATTAATATGTGAAATTCTTTGTTTTGAAGTATGTTTCATTCAAGGAAGTCCATGGGCTGCATTTCAGCTGTTGTTTACACGTTGTTCTAAGTTTTTTTTTTTTTGGTTTCAGGTCCTCCTCGTCGTGGGAAGCACAGCGGGAACTCCTTCAAGCTGTCTGGGGTGTCCATTAACGCGAAGACGACGCTGGCGACGCTGGAGGAGTTGGCTCCGCTGGACTCGGCCGTGCCGCATGCGCCAGTGCAGCGCGCGAGTTGGGTGCTTCCTGTCAAAAAAGTCAAGGACACTCACTGGGACACCACGTGGAGTCTGCAAGATGATTCTAGGTTAGATTTAGCCACACATTTATTCTTTCTAGATTCTTTTAAGTGCTTGTCTTGTAGAGCTAGTTCGGCCAGAAATAATGTGCTTTTGGACACCGAGTACGGTATTTGGTATCTTTTCTGATAAAACTAGAAGTGGCTTGAGGTATTACATGCTTTGAACTTTAGTCAGTCCTTAAGTTTCTTCCTGGCATAAAAAGATGCGGCTTTAGTTCCGCTGCACTAGCGAATCTCTGCACTACTACTTCTTCCATTACTCTTCCTAGTATATAAGAACGAAAGTTCAAGTCTTAAAATCAGCTTAAAATATCGTTTGTAAAATCTGGGCAGTATTATTTAAAACATTCTTTACGAATGAACGTGAATTTTACGAAATCCCTATGTTATGGGAAATATTTTATGGTTGAATTTTTTATATCAAGCTCTTAAAGCACTACAGTTTTCATTGACATCCGAGCTTCCTTGACCATGTGTGGAAACCTTAAAATTTGCATCTCTTGTCTGTATTTTACTTTCTCGAAATTATATTTAAAGAGTATAATTTTTCATCTAATTTAGTGTTGCTATTTTAACAGGTAATTGTTTTCAGAGTTACTCTCGTATTGTTTTTATTAATATACGTTCCTTAATTCCACAGATTATTATGCGGTATCTACGAGTACGGTATGGGGTCGTGGGAGCAAATCAAGGCTGATCCTGCTTTGAATTTGGGTGACAAAATTTTACTTGATGATGAATTGAAACCTCAGGCGAAGCAGTTAGAGAGCAGAGCGCAATATTTGCTCAAACTCATCAAGAAGCACAGTGACACCAACCAGTTGAAGGTAATTACATATTTTATAAATATATAATTGGAGAATGAAAAATTTTGAAATTCTAATGAATCGTGCTTGTTTTCTCTCATAGACAAAATAAATGTACTGTTATTTGATATTCATTCTCAAAGTGAACAGTTACATGAACACTTTCCTCTAACAGCCAAAACCCAGGGCAAGCAAAGTAGCAAAGGGCCGCGCAGCTGTAAAGATCAAAGAACCCAAAGGTATCTCGAAAGAAATCATTGAAGATGACAGTTCCGACGACGATGCCAGCAAACCTGCTGTCTCTGCCACATCAACGGCCGCTACCTCGGCCGCCGCTTCTCCTGCTGCCGTCAAGCAACCGTCGGTCGAGAAGGTGCCGTATCTTATCCAAACTACCTCGCTTATTGACTAAAATCTTGGAACTGGAACACAGGACATGTCATCATCACCGAGAGCGCTAGTTGCTTTACTAATTTGGTGCTGCATTACTTTTTGTCATTTTGTTTTTAGTACGTGTATGGGTTACTTTCTAATGCCTGATGTTGAGATTTATATTATTCATTAAGTGAATAGTATATCAATTCCGTACTTCATAACTGATTTTGCGCGTTAGACCATTTGATATCAGGAGTCCCTGGAACTGGGTTCGTTCGATCCCAGTTTGTTTTGCGTCTTTTTATCTTCGAGTCAAAATTCAGTGTGAGCTCTGTTATTCTTAGACGGGTTTGGTGACCCTATATTTGCTGAAGATATTTAACATAATCCTTGTACCTTTGCATATTCAAAAACTGTTCTCCTATTGAGAATTTCTAATAAAGGCGCATTATTGTTTTACAAATAATACTGCAAAACTGAAGTATTTCATATCCGGAAGCATCGAACTTTAGATAGAAGTTTCATTTTTTTAGAATTTGTTGGAATTTTTTTAACCCGATGTATTTATTTTTCAGGAAACGAAAGAAAGAGATGTGAAGGAGCCGAAGGAACACAAAGAGAAGGAATCTAAGAGCAAATTGAAAGAACCGAAGGCAGAGAAAGAAGAGAAAACTAGAGAAGAACCTAAATCAGAAGAACAAGTTCATACTAAAAAGAAGAAAGAGAAAAAGAAGAAAGAGAAACCAAAAGGCCCCATGCACATCACAGCCAACGGAGAACCTACACCCATTGTTGACGATTGTGAGATGGACGTGAATCACCCCTTGTGGTCGGAGGTGAGCAATGCGTTTAATGCCCGACTCAAGTTATAAACCGTCACTGAACCTGCTGCCCCTCAAGCGTCATGCTGTCGTGAACGTGTTATTTTGTTACTCTTTTTTTCAACCCAAGCTAATCGAAATTACTCCGTGTTACTTTGCATTCTCAAAAAGTGTAGTAAGATTTTTTTTTACTTTCACACGGTTTTTTCAACGTATATACTCTATTCCTACTTTGATTCGGCATTTATGGTTCTCTTTCATAAGGTAGTGTTGTCTTTTACAATATAAGTTGATTTAGCTTTCTTTTGACGAGTGCTTGAGAAGTATAATTTCTTAAACTTCGGTAAACCTGAATAATTTTGGGTTTTGTGTGTATTATATGTTCACAAACTAATTTCTGTGACACATCAGCAACATCTCGTTTTAGTAGCTTCCTCTTATAACGTTGTTCAGTAGCGAGTTTTTCCGAGAGTCATAATATTTGCATTACATTTATTGAGGTTCTTTCATTGTGTAATAACATGTTCCTGTGGCCTCGTGTTCAGTGTAAGGAGAAGATGCGCCCCATGAAGAAGTTCCTCCAGGAGCTGAGCAGTGGCGGGGGCGACAACTGCAGTCAGGAGGAACAGATCGCTCACACGAAGCGCTGCCTCCTCAAAATCGGCGACCATATTTCCTTCGCTATCACTTCTGCCAATCCCGATCACACCGATTCCTGGAAAGTGTGCGTAATTTATTTGTGCATTTTTCTCTCATTATTATTGAAGAAGTGCTATTTAAACAGGGTATCCATATTTCTTGTGTTCGACCAGTTCGGCCCCGAAAAATTAGCAAAAGCATATCGTATCCGAAACTAAACAAAAAATCATCGAAACTACTTCCTACGAGTTCCACTCCTTTGCTTGCTTTCGTGAGTTGTGAAATGCCCTCTCAGGGGGCATAGGATAGGCCATAGGCAATAGAGGTAGGAGTTACTGAAGCGCTGCTTTCACTACTACTACAACTACAACTTGTGAAATGCCTTATACTGAACCTAGCATTTATCACCACGACCTAATTTTCATGTGACTGACCCAACAGTTTAAACTTGCATCTCCTCGATTTGCGCTTCAACTTGGTTTGTAAATGCTAGGCGACTACGGAATGTGTTAACCACACTGAACTTCATTGATCGGGATACACGTTCGTATTTTTTCCCCGTACTTTTATTTTTGAACACTCGCAGCTGTACTGAGAGGCTGCTTGCCGTCATGCGTCACACGTTCGTTCATGCACTACAGCGTCAAAAATGAAAAATTGTACATGATTCTGCACTGGACTACTGACCCGTATCTTCTAAATTTTTCATAATTTTTCCCCCCGATCTTTATATCAATCCATGCGTCGTTTCATCTTGGATATTCAACTTACAATCCTTCATGTGCGAATTCAACTAAAACTTGATTGTCTCATGCAGATAGGGAAGCTGTTCCAATTCGATCTTTGGTACATGTTATTAACCAACAAAATCAGAAGCTGTCACACTGTGTCTCTCTGTAAAACCGTCATTCCCACGATGCAAATAAAAATTTTAAGAAAAATATGAAATAATCGCGTGTGTTCTTTGCGTTTAATAAAGAAAAAGAACTATTGAGGCAGACTAGCCTAAGCTTTCAGTGTGCGCTGATTTATGTAACTTTCGGCAAATAAATAAGTCTGTGCATCAATCGTCTTTAATTTTTGTGGGATCCACTTATTTTAGTGGTGAAGGCTTTTATCTCTCGGACTTAGCTGCAAAAAGCAACCATATAGATAATTTGATAAACTACGCTAGACGCTACCATACGCACTTGTTAAATCAATGGGCATCCCACTATAGCAGAAGTTTCAATTTTGTCGTCACTTTTATGTGTTATCTGTAAAACTGTAAATATGTCGCTTTTGTAGCTGGGGTGACTTTTAATATTGATATATCCTCAAGTGAATGAATGTTACACAAATCACGTTTTGCTGACCTTCAATAGTCGTTGCCGCACTCCGTTCAATTTGTGATTGTTTTCTTTTTTGTGGTTCCAGGCTTTTGTGGCGGTTTGTGTCGAAGTTCACGGAGTATGACGCTAAAAAACTACACAAATTCTACAAGAAAACCAAGAAGCAGGAGCAGGAGCTGCTTCAGCAGGAGGACAGTGTCGATGGCGAAGTAAAGAAAGAAAAACACAAGGAGCACAAAGACAAAAATAAACAGGAGAAGCCTGATGAGAACAGTAAACCCAAGGACCACAGATCGCACATGAAAAGAAAAAATGATGATGAAAGAAATGACCAACCTAACAAAAAGTCATACAATGGGTAAGTTTGAGAGATTTTAGGTGTACTAATATCTATTGACTTTTTCCTGGAGATTTAGACTGAATACATTTCTTTGTCCTTGAAAGAATCAGATATTAGTTTTGATTTAGTTATAAATTGCACGTAAGATGGATTTTCGTATTTTTACATTTTATTTCATGTCTTCTAGGTTCTTAATTATTAAATTTCTCATGGTCCTTTCTAATGTAATGGGGATACTGCGAGATGATTTTATTGATTAATTTTTCTTACGCGCAGTGAGGGACGGAATGAGAGGCCACCTGCTTCAGGCGACCGCGACAGAGACCAAAGAAGAGACAGAGATGGCAGGAGAGAGTGGGAGAATAGGGAGGACGGTCGGTCTGACTACAGAGATCGCAGTCACGACAGAAGAGACGACAGGGACCGCGGTGGCGACAGGAGGAGTGTCGACTATCACAGAAGGCACAGAGACTCCTGGAGACATGGCAGAGGCGACGGGTGAGGAGTCATTTTCACTTGCCCTTGAAAGCCTGCTGTGTACAGTAGATCATCTGGGTACAGGATGAATGGGAACAAAATCTAGCTTACCCTTAATCCTTCAAGTGCTTTGACTTAATGGCCAATTACAAAATGTGCTGCAAAATTGACCGAGGCTTATTCACGTTTAGTTTATTTTTCCATTCCGTCTTATGATAGAACTTGATCTGAACATGTCTAAATTCAAGCTTGCGTCCGAAAGCCCACAGATACATAGGGATTATATCCATTAAACTGAGATATATACAGAAGTGAATATTCCAAAACAACAGAGATCTCAGTGCCTTTTTTGACAGTGCCTTCGACCATGCACACCCCGTTGTAAACCAATGGAAGGGGGCAAAGACCTACCAGCTAGTTTGATGGTTTCCAAAGCCTACCAAGTAACGCCTTTTTCGAATAACAGAATGAATAAAAACAACACGGCCAACTAGAATTTAGTGGATTAACTAGCTGTTCATTCGAGTTTACTGTGAATACGGTTTTGTCCTCGCAGATTTTTTTATTTTTCTGCTTTTTTATTAGGCATCTCGTGCTGTGACACCCAACCCACCCCTGGCATCAACATGTTTTTTTAATATTAGTGCCACTGAGTTCTCGAAATTTCATTTTTCCAAAAACGGTTACCAATTAGTTATGGTTTCAAATTAGATTAGAAAAATCATAACGAGTGTCTTTTCTGGCAATTATGTATAACATATCTTTGAATTTGCTTATGGAGTAAGCCTTTTCTTTCTTTACTAAGGATAAAAAATTCAGGCTTAACGTGAAATTTTTCGTTCATAGTTTTTATTTCATTTTAGGTAGTGCGATTAGTACTAAATTTTTCATCGGTTTGATAGTCCTCGAGGAGTGCGGTGGTGACTTTGCAAGCGATTATATTAAAATGTTATTGTGCACATTGCACCATGTGGCCTCAATTCGCCGAGAAACATTGGTGGGTTGCAGAATGTTCTCATCGTAGTTATATGGGAAATATCTTAGTGTCTCCATACCTCTTCGATATAAGGCCAAAATGTTAAAATGACTTATTGAGCATAATTATTAAGTTTGACTAATGATAAACTCAAAAATCATCAAGCTCTGCTTCAAATAATGCCGATTCTTCGCATTTTAGAATAACTACATCTCCTATAGAGTGAAGTTGTCTCATTGATACGTGCAAATTACGTAACCTATGACAATAGTAACCCAGTAGTTTTTATATTCTTTCAACTGACGCCTTGTGGCAACATGTTTTTTTACCTGGTTTTAAATCTGATCACTTCGTCTTTCTGCAGATTTCTTGGAGTTGAGCTTTGGCTTGAAAGGTGAAAATTGAATTATTTCGATTTCATTAGTTTTTCTCGATATCATTTATTTATTATTAATTTTCTGCACCCCTCAGGGGGCATAGGATAGGCCATAGGCAATAGAGGTAGGTTAGTTAGGTTTGTCTATCCTATGCTATGGGGACTAGCGCCCCCAGGGGAGCACCGCTAGGCTACCTCAGCTTTAGATAGGCCTTCGGGACTTCTATCTTTCGTGCCCACTTTGCTTCTTTCCGTTTTCATTCCTTCTTCGCTATTTCTTATTTGTCTTTTCTTCCTCTTCCTTCTTAACTTGCTGTTTCTATGCGCAGGGGATCTTGTGTGGGAACACACCCTGTGCATAGATTCCCCGTTCTCCTAAGTCCATACTAAATGGTCCCTACTCTTTCGGTGCGAGATAGTCATGAGTTGTTGAAGCGCTGCTTTCGCTACTACTACTACTGCTCATACTCATAATTTTCTGCACAAAAAAGCGTTCCCAGTCATGCTCACGAAATGCAACTAAAGATACGGCGTGAGCCAGGAATGACAGCGGAAGTAAATTGCGACTTGGCCAACCACGTATTTTTTGTGCTTCACTGACAAGAGCCTCGTTCTGCACCTTGTATTCTGGGAGAAATGCATGTATGCGGGAGACTGACTTGCATGGCATTCAGTCTGAGCGGTTACACGAAATTTTGTATGTTTACTTGAAGACCCGAGGTGTTCAGCCTTGTCAAGCCACGGTTAAACGGTTGTGTGAATAATGCAACTCAGTTTTCCAGCCCACTGCAAAAACATTTTTGTCGTTCATTATGCCAACGAGGTGCAGTGCTGAAAACGTACTTCTTTGCAGGCGCTATCACAGCGGTTATCACCGCGACGGATACAACAAGGAAGGAGGATACGGAAGCGGCTACCATCACCGTGGGAGTGGCGGTGGTGAATGGAGGGGTGGTGGTGGTGGTCGTTCTCACCACCCTCACTACGGTGGGCCAGCGATACCCGGCTCCTACCCTCCTCATTACCCTCCTGCTGGCCCCCCCATGTATGGTGCTCCTCTATTAGCGGGGGGTCCCGGCCCTCATTATCACCAGCCCTACCGAGGAGAGTGGGGGCCTAGAGACTCGCCTCCAGCTGAGGCTGGAAGCGCGCCTGTCGTCAGCGGCTGGCAGGGGAAAGACCACACCACCAACAGGGCTGACCCGCGCAACAAGTCGCACTCGGACGTCGATAACAGGCCTCAACCGTATAAGGGAGGGCCTCCAACGTCGTAGCGATTCCATTTAAAGATGGGAATAATTTAGGATAACAATTATTTTGTTGTTGTAGAAAGTGGTAATAAGATATATGAAATTATTGTGTTAGAAAACACACACACGCTAGAAGAAAATTGGTAATTTAAAGCCGTGTGTCCACCAAACATTGATGACGATTCGACGAAAAGAATCTCAAACTTTTGCAAAGGGCGCAGCGTTTCTCTGTCTTGGTGGGGTATAATAAGGTGAAAGTTATCATACACACACGTGCCGATTATCAATACATATTCGTGAATAGAAGTGAAGCGTTAATTCAATTACCCAGCTCTGAGTAAGTATTTCGCTAACAGTATTTTATCTACTACTCGAAGCAGTGAAAGCAAATGACCTGGAAGAAACTATTGACTAGAAGATGAATGTGATAACATTTTTAAAGGGGATTCTGTTTACTTTCAATTTTGTTACTATGCGTCGTGTCGATATTTCATCAGAGTCGCATTGACTGAATTTACCGTGATACTTAAAAGTAAGCCGACGTTCACTACTTAGAGACTGCGTTTTCATTCATATTCTTAGTACGGAAAAGAGCCCATCACAAATTCATTGGGACCGTCCCTTCAATATGTGTGCTTGTTATTTCTAACCGCGAGACTGCTGTTTTTGCTAGGATTCTGCATACTTGAACTTCCTGACTTGATAGGTGACGAATGGGATTATCTTCAGCGAATATTGGGTGTACAGCTCTCTCAGGGGGTGAGTAGAGTCATTTCGGAACGACCGGGGGAAAATACTGACTTCGATGTGTGATACAGTTTTGTCTGCGTTATCATACCTTGTGGAATCGCTTCCGTATTACGCATCCAGTAGAATACTGTTCTTGCAACAGGCTGTGAGTTTCGATTCGTAGTTCGGTAGGTCTCCGCTTTCTATTCTACTTCCTCCTTTGTTTTTTTCTAGTGGAAGGTCAACGAACCATGCTACTGACCCTCCACCATTGACACACTACCTCTCTAAGAGACTATTATAACCTACATATTGCATAAAAATTTTATATCTTTGAAATGTATACTGCTGTTTTTAAAGCGCGTCAGGGGCTAAAGTTGAGCTTTCACATCATAGACTTGTTCAGTTCTATCTCTTTCAAGAAATTTGCTCCAAATAAAACATTTTTTTCACTTCTTGAACCCATTTGTTCAAAGTAGCTTTCGGTAATATATGATAAAAAGGTTTTCCGAACGATATTTGCGGCCGAACTAATTATGAAGTCTTACCAAGAATAGCTTGTGATAACTCTCCATGGTGTTTCATGAAAAATTGAAAAGTTAATGTTGTTCTATTTTTGGTTGAGCAATTTCTATATTAGATAATTGTCCTAGTAGCAATGAGTGAGAAGATAAAACGAATCTTAGATTATGAACGTCTATTTTTCTAGTCTTATGTTAAGCTAAGAAGCGCTATTTTGTGATAGCAGTATCGCTGTGCCGTTATGTTGTGCTCTAGCTCTGCGTTGCCTTCTGCTTCCTAAACCTGTATGGTCTTATCAAGAGAAATTGTGGTGTTATGTGTCGTAAATCCTATCGTTTCATCACAAAGGAATCATCAGGCTTTGCTCAAATTTGATGCGTGGTGTTACGAAGGTGTTAATTCGTCTGACGTTAATGGAGGGTAATATTCTGTTTCATCGCTGGGATTCATAATTTAAAGTCTTAGGGTGTGACGAGGTGAGTACTCTGATAATCACCTCATTGCTTCGGATAGCTTGAGGTTGTACTCGAAATACTAGAATGTTGTCCTCGCGTATTCTCTACTGTATATAATGTTTGCATAGAAGTTGCCAATTTTAATCTTTGTGTGCCGATTGCTTCCCTAAGCACTCCCAAATCGATGGGAGAACGGAGCGGGTATTGAAGACGAATTGAATTTCGCGTAACTTGGGTGCACAGTTCTGGCCTAGCTCCCGAGGACCTAGTTAAACTTCACAGCCGCAGGATCTGACGATTTTGCTTGTTTGTGGCATAGAGTCCTTTCTAAAGACGCCTCACGGTGAAGGGATAGATACGAGATACCAGCCATCAACTGCTTGCTGAGAATTAATTTTGTCTCAATTTTCTCGAATAAGATCTGTTTGAAGTAATATTTTTTTCATCTTCGTCTACTTGACCTTGGGATGTTGTCCTTTTATGGTCATTGAATTGTTTTTGTGTATTTTGTATTTTTTTCAGCAGGCATGAGTAATTGTATGTACAGAAATAATTATTCTTCCTGTTTGTACAGCTGGCTAATTTATGAGCATTCGTTGATTATTCTGTAACCAATGCTGATTCCTATGGTATAATAAAATATAGGACCTATTTGATCATTATTGTTTCATTTAACGTTTTCTATCGAGGTACATTCGTACACCTTTAACACACACTTCGAAGTTTCGCTAAAGAAAATTGTTGAAAAATTAAATGTTTGAGACATAACAAGTGCAACAGCTCTTAAACAGTTTTTCCTGTACCAT
>VOMN01142751.1:0-10081 GCA_014899125.1 Orchestia grillus
AGAGGGCAGAATCGTTTGTCTGTCGGCTCTGAGATATTCGAAATTCATATTCTTCGTTTATGCCTGTATTTTGGATACCGACTTAACTGCATAGGATATATTTCGGAATACGGTTTGCTTATAAGAGCCGAGTTTTCGCGGAAAATTTTTAGTCTTTTTGAATATCTCAGTGGAAGTTTTTTTTAAACAATTCAAGCTGTACAAAGAATTTTGTAATTAAAAGAGCGTTGTCTTAATAAAAAATCCATTACCCTATTCATTAGCAATTCATGATTTAAACTTTATTTGACCCAACGGGTCAAATACGTTGTCTAGTCCATTATAATCTTGATCTCGGTTAAACTTTTCTCGTCACTATTATGTTTATTTTTGTCAGCGTAGCCTACTTACGGATGCGCATGTCATATGTCTAATATTTTCGATGTTTCATCTCTTATGAACGCACGCTGCTTGAGCGCACGAGAGCTGGGTAATAAATATAAAAAAACCCACTGGATGTTTCCAAATATATACCCTCAGTATCTTTAAATCAAAGCATTTATTTATAAAGTATAAAGCAGGAACTGAAGCGAGTATTTTTCTTCCTCGTGCTTTTCCAAACAACGACATCAAAAATGAACAAAAAATGGACATTCCAACGTATGACACTTTTTCGCAAAACCATTCTTGTCAGCAGAAAAGTGGATAAGATGGGTATTTTTCAAATCGTACGCGGCGTTAGCATACGCACAACTATCACTCGTCTTCTTTTCTCCTCCACGGCCAAGTTTGGGATCAAAGACATTTGCAAACGCTCTCTCATTTTCATCTCACGAGATTTTCCTCGTCACAACTGTGCCTGAATGGCCAGGCGCGCTGCTAATGGCAACTCAATAGAGATCAAGCGATCAAAGCGTCCCCTTGAGCCAATAGAAGCAGAAGATATTTCGTTTGAAATGATCTCTCACAGCCATGAACCTTTACAAAAGTCTTTTGTGAGACACAAAAGAGCTCTCGACAGCCCGTTAGATTTTTGTAGCAAGACTGAGTCAGGCCCAAGTCTCTGCAAGTTGCTGACGCGACGTCTGTGATAAAGCCCTTCCGATGCCTCCTTCCATGCATCTCAGCGAGGCCTGCCACGCCGCGTCTCGTGCGGTGCCACTCATGAATGTGGAAGACGGCCAAACTTAGCTGTGCATCATCCATTTTTGGAGTGGCGGTGAGCTCGCAGAACGAACTGGAATTCAAGCGCTGCTCGAGAATATATTACAAAATTTTTGTCTTTCTCTCCTCGCAGGACCATTTCGCTGCACAGGAAAAAGGGTTAATTTCACCTTGAATGAGAACCTGTCATACGCTTCTCAATTGGTGCTCTTAAAAAATTTCTTCAACGTTGAATAGGAAGAGTATTTTTCAATTGTGAATGATGTATGAATTTCTCAACGATTTTCTCCAACTAAGGTATTATACAGATGAGATAAGCAGTAAAATTTTATTGAATTTTAGGGAAATCATTGTCGTGTCGTCACGGAAATCAGGATATTATTGTAATTTGTGATGATTTATTCTTCTTCCGGTCGAAATGTTTGCCCGAGTACCACCACTGATGCACAGAGTGATGGTGATAATCCCATTAACACTTGACCGCCCAATGATTTTTTTGCAATTCTGTGTCGATACAATTTTTTGAAAACCCATCTGCAATGATACATATATCCGATCTATAAGTTATCCTTAAATAATTTTACAGTAACCATCGTAGCTACGGCTTGCCAGAACTGGCACTTACAGTTCGTAAAAAACTGCCCCGTATCTGGGGCCCGTTAAAATCACATGTGGCGGCGAAATTATTCCTTCAAATTTTAGCGGAAGTCAATAAAAGAAGTAGAGCGCACAAGCGAGCCTAACTTGAATGCAAAGACGAGTTTTCTTTGGTTCCCGTGACCTTGGTTCGGAGACGTTTTAGATCAGGTCTCCAGAGCAGTCTGAGCTATCGAAATCAATTCGGAGATAAGGTCGAATTCGGAACAAAAATAACGCGCCATCTATTTGTCCAAAGTTTTCGCCTATTCGGGACATGAAATGTTCTTGAACTGTTTGCACACTAGTAACTTATTGACGTATATTTTGTTACAACTCACTAGGCTTTATTTTCAAGATTGTTACAATATTTCAGCAATGCAGTTCTCTTTTCTTTTACTGCTTCATCGAAAAATATTTCACTCTTCCCAATATTTTCTTGAAAGCCTCATTTGTATTGAGCTCCTGTATTTTAGCTCTTCAAAAACAGTTGTGTATGATCCTAATTTAACTTTTCCGACCGTTCGTCTACATTTGTCTATGATTTTCTCCACAAAGTATTTTTATTCATTATTTGATAAATTCATGAACGGAGTGCGAAAAAGTTCGACTCAGTCCTTTTCGTTTGCTTCGAAACCGGAGAAATAAACAAATTTTCCCTCCCCTGTAAAATTTTCCTTTTAGCTACTGGAAAATATTGTTACAAATGTATCGATCGGTTTGAAATAGTCTGTTAGATAGATATTAGGTTTTGAATTTGACTATTAAAAGAATTACCCTCTGAACACCAAAATCCCCACAGTCCCACAATTACGAATATTTCGCTATTACATATTTAATAGATGCACTTCGTAATGCAAACAGCCAATGGAATTTATCAAAAAAAGTAACGAAAATTCATGCATTAAGTGGCACAGAGCTCACAATGACAGGCTGGAATCGAGAACGTCAGCTGACGTCAAGTTCGTTTCTCTTCCCATAGGTGGGAGTCGCTTCCATCGGTACCAGAAAACACAGAAATTGTTCACGTAAAACATTTATTATCTATTATCACGGTCTTCAAATTCTACGCGAAATTTACTCTTTTGTTGGGTGTCTTTGTTGATTGCAAGCCTCTGTTCAGGCCAGGTATACCGTGGCATTTGCAGCTGAAGCAATTTTGGCATTAACTTCTCACGTGTGACGCGCTTTGTCGACCGAGCCTAACTGGTCGAGCAGATTCTCCTGGGAGCTGCGTGCTGCGGTCGTGACGTTCTTTGAGTTCATTCCGATGTTAGATTTAATGAGTCATCGTTTGATGGTTCAACCAACTTAATCGAAATAAAATGATCTTTTCAGATATTCTTGAACTATAGACTTGATTTTAAAACTATTGATGATAATCCGTTTGAGATTTTAATGAAGGCTTCACAGAAAATACTGACCAGCGGCAGAGGCCACTGTAGATAATGAGAAATTCATGTTACAGAACTAGCATTCAAAGTACGTAAACTCGTTCAAAACGCTTTAACATTCTGCAATTTTTCTACGAGTTCAATGCCGATAAATATGTGAACTTTGCTTATGGTTTCCTTTTAATCGTTGTTTCTTAATGGAAATCAGCCCTTTATTTTTAAGAGGGTCTTTTATAACTAGTTTTTATACGTACTAAGCTCATGGCAACCATATTTCACCCATTTTTCATAATGTAATTTTTTCTATTGCTTTCATTGTCGTCTTTCATATAAAGGAGCGCGGCCATGCATCCCGGCTGGCTGCGAGAGAGGCAATATCAGGATGCATTCATCTCTTTGCCACGCTCTTTACTGCCACCCCACGCTCTCCAGACACGCTTTTCTTCGCCCCTCATTGACTAATGATGATCTACTCAAATAAAATTAAATTAAATGTTTCTTCATAACTTACATTATCCCTTCAGTACTTTCCAATTTAAATCTTCGATTATTTTTCTGTGAAGATACACTTTCCTTCTCAGCTTTTATCTGCTCTGTCGCTCTTTTGCTCTTCCACCTCTCTCGCGATCTCTTTTCTCTCATCTCGCTCACCTTTGACATTTCGAGGGACAACAGCGCCCTCCCTCTCTGCCGTCTCCTTTCGCCTCTCTTTTCGAGCTCTCTTATAAAGTCGCGCTCTTTTTCAGCCATTCGTTCCCATTCAAGCGATTTTTTGCTCTCTTTTATCGGTCCCCAGCCCGGTCCCAGCCCTAATTTGGCCATGATCCGATCATTGCCCCGTTAAGGCTTCCCTTGCAGGAACGCAAAACCAAGACACGTCTTGCCCTCGCCACGGGGCAAAGTTTCGAGAGCGAAGCGTGGCTACCAGGTTTCTTGCCTCCCCGCATGACCTAGTATCGAAGCGTGGGTATAAATAAATCTTCCCAAGCGATGTAATAATGCGCTTCGTGAATTTATCTAGACATTGATTTAAATCAGGGCCGACGGGAAACCAATTTTTTCTGGTATATTGGTTATTGAAGACCTGAGACAGTTTCTCGACCACAATTTTTCGTTTAGTTTTAATCAATTTTTTTAACATGTAAAAAGTTTTGTGGGAAGAATTGAAAAACTAATCGAAAAATAGCATACAAGAAATTGTCTCTGGTCTTCAATAACCAACATGTATCTATAGACATCGATTAATTTCAGTTTGTCACCACGTTAGAAATAACACAGGTAGCCCTTCAATCCAGGCCGTGGCATGAACGTCTCTACAGTTGCGTGTTTGTGCGTCTGCTTACTCACGCAGAGCGGCACTCGCTATGACTTTAAAAATATGTTCTTCGACTGTTGTAAAGTACTCATACTCTGGTTTTTTATTGCGTGATCATAGTTTTGACACTTGTGAACGGTGCCCGCAAATCGTTTTAACATATCAACATTTGCACTAAAAAATATAAAAAGAAAATAACTCATTGGAGTGTCTAGCAGTTTCTAAGATATAAAATATTTACGGTACAGTGACAAAAAAAGTGATCGAAATTTGATGGCACACGAGACCAACTGTAACCCGAGGGTCACTGTTTTATAACTCACTAAACCCCCCTGTAACCATGCGGATCATTATTTTACAGTCCTATAAGAGCCTCTAATGATTTTTCTTCATTTCCTAACAAATATCCAAAACCGAAGAAAATAATCATTTACTTACATAGTCTCAATGAACTCTCAATGAACTTTGTCATCATAATCGTGATACGATGGAGCAACTCTTATTTAATTACTGACAGATGAGTTTTGAATTTCAGTCCTATCTTACAACTGAAGAGTGTGCACGGTGACAAGCAAGTAAGAAAGCAAGCAGTATGATCTTATTTTTCATATTAAATAGGCACGTTTCTTGTATGTGTGTTAAAAAAGTGGACCTGAGGCCATGTGCTAGGAAATGGGGCTAGTTTGGATTTCGTAACATATATACCTCAAATTTTTATATACTTTCTATCAGTTTTTGAGTCACCCTATATCATGCTCGATCAAACTCTTTCATGCTCGCTCTTTGTCATCATAAAAAGTTTTGAACTTGCATGAATGCTTGAGACCAGGGTAGCACAAAATTTCTGGGACAATTTTTTTAACTATGTAAGTACTGTAATTTAAGTTAACACATACATATGTTGTCGCTACACATGTAGCGACAACTCTTTCAAGTTATATTTTCAAGTTTATAAGTGATTAGCATAAACTTTAACTCATTGTAAAAATTAGTTCGCTATAGAGACGAGTTATTTCAGTACTGCATGGAAAGTTAACGGTCGGCCATCGTTGAGCTACACTGAGCAGAAAAATTTGCGACTGAAATTTTGAAAGCGCTCGAGTTTCCGAAAATAAGGCTTAGTGTCGCCATTCGCGCCACCCTACGTCACTGGAGACCGGCAGCGTAAAAGATCGCATCGGAAGGAGAGTGGCCGTCCAAGAACCGCAACGACCCAGAAAATCAAAAGGAAGACTGCCTCGAGAGTTGCAAACAATCCCCAGAGGTCCATGAAAAAAAACGACTACAGAGCTCGGTATATCGGGAGAATCTATTCGTTACATAAGAAAAAGACTTGAGACTCACCCCCTTGAAATCGAGAAACATCCATTCCCTAGCGAACGCCTCAAGGAAAAAACAATTTTAAACGAATTTTCTCGTTGATGCACTGCTTCGCAGCTCACGGTCTTGAATTTTGTTGAATTTACCAGGTAGAAAATGTCGACCTATATGTTCAAAACATATAAATAATTGAGAAGAATTCTCATCGGGTAGAATAGTTACTAACATAGTTACCCAGGGTGACTTACAAAAAGGTAATCATACATATTCACCGTATTTATTCATTATACTCCTCACAGGAACAAGATGGTATGTTTTGACTTTCAGTGAATAAGATCGTAATTTAAGAATGCTATAATAAAGCAAACATGCTATCATATGCATGCATGTCAAATGATATTGTGGTGAAATTTGATGAACTTTTTGTGAGTCACTCTGTATAGTGCGTCAAATACGACCATTAGAGCGAATAGCACAAAAAGGGTCTTTTAACATTATAGTAGCTTCTGTACAATTTGATCATCCGTTATATGTATTGACGTTTTCGGTACACCAGAATATTATTAAACTAGTAGACGCTATAGCTGCAAATGGCGGGATAAGTGATGTTCTATTCTTAAACCTCACATATGTTGTCCAGTACATCGACTTTCTCGCCTGTTTACATAGCTTTTTATCGATGACCCAACGAGTCACCGACAGTTCCATGTTTGTTTAATGACAGCGTTTTGACGGCCGACACAGAACGTTCTCAGGTATGCGCGAGGGGCATTCAAAGTGATGAGGTCAAATGAAGACAGATTTTGGATGGCATTACGTTATCTACCACCTTATTGATGAGCGAAAGTTTTATTATGGGCAATTTGCTTTGATACCACGAATGGATTTTATGGACCGAAAAGAACTGGGTTGCGTGTAGAAATTTTTGCTCGACAGGATGTACTGAATTTTCGTCATTTTGAAGGTATAGAATTTTTAGAAAGGATACACGTTCAATAACCCTATGTTCACTGAGTTGATTTGGAGGGACTAACAGTTAAATCGCTATGTTGAAATATATATTTTAATACAGAATTTGGGTCTTTCCATCCGAATTATGGGAGTGTCTCTTCGTGATTTGATTCAAGCACCGATTGCTGTCCTGCACTCCTTGCAGCTGCTCCAGCTCCTCGCAACACGACCAACAGGATACCGACTTCAAATATGTCTCTCCATCCCGTGCAGTAGATGTCAATTGCAGAGTTTGATTAATTTTAATGACTATTTCAACAGCTCTGTGGCATTTTCAAACTCTCCAATGTCAATTTTGCGTATATAAATCTCGATGCCCGCATTCTTAACCTGATTAATCTTTTGAGAAAAACTCAACACTATCACCAATCTTTTGAAAAAGATGCTCACAGCTTAGCAACAACATACTTAACCTGATTAATCTTTAGAGAAACCTTAACACTAACACCAATCTTTGAAAAAGACGCGCGCAGCTTAGCAACAACATTCGAACTATGACCAAGCGCTCGTCCTGCAAAAGAGGTCCCGAGTTCCGTCTCGGTCGGACTGCTTCTCTTGGTCAAGGAAGAACGAACACTGCAGCCTTTAAAGACTGCAAGCAAGTGTAGCCTGGCCCGAGGCGCCCGAAATTCTTCCAGGGAATCCAAGAAAGGGATAAAACGCGTGCTTGATTTTACATAACAACCGAGTAATTATTGCTGTTAATTTTACCGTGCACTGCCAGAATAAACTAATACTCGTATAGGGTAAAGGCGATGACTTGCGGAGTGGCCGAAATTGTTAAAATTGCATAGAATGAATGGAAAACTCGTGGTCTATTTGAATTTAAATTCGCATACCCATACGAAAAACTGCCCTTCTAATTTTGAATCTCGCATTGCGACCACATGACAGCGAAAATAAACCTGGAACTGTCTTACAGTGGCAGTCATTTCAGTGGATTGAATCTCAGCAACGTCTGTTTACGGAGGCAGCGTTAGCGAGCTCTTTTTAAGCCGCTGCTCTCACGTATCAGGGGCAGGCGGCCGTGGTGCCGCTGTACATCGCGTGGCGAGCAGGGGAGCTGGTGTTAACGCTCTGGGGACATTGTCGCTCTTGGTGCTCGTGTTGCTGCTGCTGCTGCTTAAACATATTGCCTGCTATAGCATTATGCCTAACAATAAGAATTAATCATGTTGTCTGCTATGGAAGCCTCTTTTAGATCAGTGACAATAAAAAATTCCATGTCAAGCATGTTAATACTTCACTTGTAATAACACCCCGAAAAATGTACTCTTTAGCTTTGCCATCTTTTTTGTGTATGATAAGTCACATGTAAAATAAATAAACCAAACACAAAGTATTTAGTGTATCTTTCAAAGCCTGAAAGATAAGAAAGACATCATAAAATATTATTCAAATCCACAAAAGTTCCACTCTGTGGGAAAAGAAAACACGAGAGCTGCAAGTAACCTCTTTAAAATAATGAAGTTCAGGCTCTCGACGGTACACCCAACGCTGTAGGGGTGAGTACTCGTCTACCGTCGATGGGACTCCACTTCACCTCCTGAGTCACAACGGAGCGGAATTCGCCGACTCTATTGTTGACGCCACCGCTTGCATGCCACATTTCTGCATCGATCCGAGCGTTTCAGCCACTATCAGTTCTAGTACGAGAAACAACGGAATGTAGTGCGGACCGACTTGTTTCTCAGGCTGTCTAGCAACCCTGTTAAACGGAGTGCTGTTTGTTAGCAGCCAACTGATAAACTCTTTATTTCATCCGAAAATAAAGTAAGTCATTTGATCGAACTAATCATTTCTATCAGTTGATGAGAAATGTTTGAGCTAGACAATATGACAGACACTTTATCTGAGCTCATTCTTGAGCAATTGCAATCAAATTGCACTAAAAATAGGATGATCTTTAGTTTTATCACAGAACTGTTTTTTGTAGTTTCGGACTCCATATACACACGGTCAACAGTAAATTGGGGCTAATAGAACTACAAATTGAAGCATGTACTTGGGAGAATAAACAATGGCACTCAAAAAGTTCAGAGGGAAATTTATTAGTCGGTAGGTTCACAATTAATTCAATTTCTACGTGAGCCTGCAGCATCTCTGACCTGCCGGAAACGCTCGCCGAAAGAGCGACAGGCGGGCATTGCCACGTCCCGCTTAATTAAAAGCTCGATAGCGTCGCTTGATGCCGACTTAAGAGATTGAACAGCGTTGTGAGGTTGAGCAGTAGGCACTTTCTCAACTTTGCCCTACAGCCAATAATCGTAAATATTCATACATGGTAAGCTAGACACCCGAACATTTTCAGGCACAAACAGTGGCACTTTTCCATTGAGGAGCTTCTGGACAGTTTATCAAAGGACAGTCTCCCCATGAGATGGCGCTGAGTCTTGAACTGATATGACTTGCTAATGATAACAGTTCTTCCCAACCCCAGAGTAACATGACTGTCTTCAAAATCGTTGTATACACAGCAGTGCTGATTTCAACTCCCGCTACGATAAAATGAAAGGGCATAACTTTACCATCGCTTGCCACACCTGCAAACACCATGACGGAAGCCGCCGGATTTTTACTTTCCACGGGAGGAAAATTTTCTGATGAATCGAAAGCATTTGCCATCGAGTGGCAACGATTTGTGACTTCATCAACAATGTCAGGACGTCCCAGATGTTCGCTCCTATACTAAGTTATATTTATCTCTTCCTGTATTCCTTAGCCTAGTTTTCGTTAGATCTCTAGCTTTTAAGCTATGTTCGCTCCTAAACTAAGTTTATATTCATCTTTACTTGTATTTCTGAGCCTAGTTTTCTTTAGATCTTTAGCGTTAAACTGGGAGTGTTTACACGTTACACGTTACCCCTAAAACCTGTGATTTTTCATATTAATTTGCTTCAATGTTTTCGTGATTATTTTCAGTTTTAATTTCCTTTACTGTGTAGTTCTTCAAAGTAATAATTTTGTATTGGCAATGCGTATTGTGTATGCACTTATTTACCAACTTTACATACATTTATTTGAAATTTATGGATATATGACTGAATTCTAAAAAAGTCATTGTGCCCGAGCTTCAATAACTGGATTTTCCAAGCGACCCTTGTCTTTAACCAAGTTCATCCTGAAGGATGAATTATGTCGCTGAGGTAATTCGTCAGGATATGACCGTTGTCGCAGTTTGGCTCTAACCTTAACGGGCTTAAGACGGCGAAGGCTGCACTCCCAGGTCTTATCCTTTCCAAGTCGCCTTGTGCTGGCACTT
>VOMN01142752.1:0-22076 GCA_014899125.1 Orchestia grillus
ATCAGTGCATTTCCGTGATTAACCTGTGTCTGTGCTTTCCGTGTAATTTGCAAATTTAGTTTCCCGTGACTTTACAATAGTGAACGTGTTTGATTTAAACTGTGTGCTTTTTTTGTCCCCTTCTTCTGTAGGTTAATGGGTGCACTCATATATACATGCGAGAGGTATGCAGCGACCTCTCAAGCCTTGACGAATACCATTGGTAGTACTTCCGTCACATTCGGTTAAAAAGTATCCATTTCGTAGACTTTCTGGTTAGTGAAATAGCACATGACTCAAATCAAAGTCAGCAAATTAGAAATTTGGGTGAGTAAAATTATGGAAATTTATCACGTAAAGAATATTCATTTTTTGTGGTACCCACCTTCACCTCAGCAGCTCTGCCAGCTCCCGCTCCCTCGGCTCTGCCTCCTCCACAACAGTTTAACAATTTTCGTTGCAAACCGTTTTCTCTTCAACATCGCAAAACATTTACCTTTTCCAGGGTATTGATGCAATTCACAAGCACAACAAAGGTTCTTACGCATGCAAAAATTCTACAGTGTGAACTGAATGACGCATTTTTTTATGTATTGACCACAACGAGACTTTCTCTCTGCTTCCAGTACTAATAAATACTTCACGAATTTAAACGGATTGTCTATAGAAAACGTTTCCACACTGCAAGCGCAGGAGGCCCTCGAAATGTGTATGTCGTACCTGTGACTGGAGTCCAAAAGTTATTATATCGGCTGTAAGATTCAAACACTCTTGTCGCAGACACCAGTTGTTGAAAATTTAGAACACAGATCAAATCAGGCGTAAAATAAGTGCGACATACTACCTGTACATTCTAATCAGACGTTGTTACTGCGTTGTCTTCTGCTGGAAAAGATGACATTTGCCTAGTGACGTCAATTTGAGTGAAGCGAGACCAAGCAACACAGCTCTGCATAGTATTCTTCGGCTCCCACGCAGATTTGTGAGCGAAGGACAAGTTTTGTCTGTATTTCAGACACCGAAGGAAGATAGAGAAGCCCAAACCATTAGTGCGAAGTATAATAGTTTGAGCTCATTGTACATTGGAATTTCATGCAGTACGGCATGATTGAAATTTGGTCGACTTGTTCACAGTAGTTATTCAAGGTTTTAAGGGGCTCAATTTTTATTTTCTTTACGTCCCTATTAAGCACAATGAACTGAAAACCGGACGGATACCGTGAGAGCACGGACGGGCGTCGTAGTTGAATGGTGCAAGAGACATAACAATTGAATGGTGCAAGAGACGTAAGAATTGAATGGTGCAAGAGACGTAACAATTGAATGGTGCAAGAGACGTAACAATTGAATGGTGCAAGAGACATAACAATTGAATGGTGCAAGAGACATAACAGTTGAATGGTGCAAGAGACATAACAATTGAATGGTGCAAGAGACAAGTATCAACTGAACGATACAAGAGATATAACAATTGAATGGTGCAAGAGGCAGAACAATTGAATGGTGCAAAAGACATAGCAATTGAATGGTGCAAGAGACAAGTATCAACTGAACGTTACAAGAGATATAACAATTGAATGGTGCAAGAGACATCTATCAACTGAAAACAACAACAGATATAACAAGTGAATGTTTCAAGAGAAATGACTACTGAATGTGACAAGAGATATAATAATGGGATGATACAAGCGACAGTACAATTGAATGATATAAGAAATATTACAATGGAATGATACAAGAAATATTACTATTAAATGCTGCAAGAGACATGTGTCAATTGAATGTTACAAGAGATTCATAAAAACTGAACAGTGCAAATGACACTTGGAATTCTATGGAAGTTCAGAGTTTGCGCACCTCGTCCCGAACACACATGTGTGCCCCCTTCTGACACGGAAGAATTCCATGATGCAAGTAATAAAATAATTACGTGCTATACAATATAAACACAATATATTATGTCATAAGTCTTTTGTATAATACACACAGTCATTCCTAATATAATGTAACCTTATCTATGCCATACATATTAATTACATGCTAACATCTACAACGATAGCTATTGGATGTTATAATAGGCAAAAAGCCACCCCACGTCGCACACGTGAGGGAGGTCGTAAGCAATTACAATACAAACCCTTTACAACCGAGCTGAGTGGGAGCTCCCTCAGATTTTTCGGCATATAATTGATCTGAATTTTTCCGAACGATTTCAGAACATATTTTTTAGATGTTGTTTGTGTAGTTAATTAATTTTGTAGTGTTGGCTGAGCCTCGTTGAGAGATGCACGCACTAGGTGAGCTGATCCTAGTGCACATTTAAATGTTGTGTAAAAGCAGCCAAAATTTCACTCTTACTATTCGAGCAACTAAAGGAATGAAGAATAAAATATTACAGCAGCCACGCTGAAAACTATCCACGGATTTCATCGTGCGTGTGTTTCTCTCTAACATGGCGTCAGACTACAAATTTATACAAAAAAAAATACTACTGCATTAATAAAAAAAAAACGTTCTCATTCCCATAAACGTTATTTATTTTAATTTTTGATACTGTAATCTGCATGAATGTCGTGATCAGTATAATTTCATTATGCTAACTGCCATCCCTTGCTTCCGTAACGCTGAGCTCGAATGGTGGGTTTAAAAACTCACCTGTCAGTCGGGGGGGGGCGGCGGGGGACGTTTTCTGTACCAATTTTGGAACAGTTCCCAATGAAGGCGGTGCCTGCTGTAGCTGCCTCGATGAAATCAGCAGAGTTTTGCAATTTTAACTTCGAGCAGAAACGTTTAATTTATTTTTGTAGCGGGAATATTCCCTTAACAAATTGAGTTTATTTTTCTGTCGTACACAGTTCTGCAGTCGTTCATTTTTGCACAGGAAATGAAATTTTGACTGAGTGTTCTAGGAATTTGTTGATATTTCACTGTCTTTATTTACAACACTTTTTCACTCTAGATTCAATTTCATTCTTTGAAATATTTTTCAAGTCACTTGCATGACAATTCGATAGAAAATGTTCACGACGTTCAAAATAATTCAATGGAATATTAGTATTTCTTCAATAAGCCGTCGAATGAACATCAATAAATAGTTTATAGAAAATTCATTGAATGTCAGCTCGGTTTTAGTCTGCAACTCGTTATTAATAACCGGCTCAACCTTTCAGTGTAACCTAAAGCCCTTTCCGCAGAGATCAAGCGGATAGTGCGAGAGAAGCATTGACCTTCCTCTTTGACTGTCTGCGTGTAACTGAGTCCAGAAAGTGTCGACGCAACAGTCACAACAAGTCAGTCAGCAATCGTGCCAGAAATTTCTGAAGAGCAAGACAAGAATTCCTCACGAAACGAACCAATATAAGAATAGAAGCTCTTACGGGCCGGCAATATTAGATTCACATGTCAGTGTTTGCTCTACGCGACGCACATCAAAGCACTCAAATTTTAAGAGAAGTGCCACCAGAGTCGTATAGACCCAGAAATTTCCTTGAATATTGTCATCCGAGCAGGAGAGACAGATGCTGGCAAGGCAGTTCCCATCTCATCGGTAATTCACGAGTGGCAGAACTTGCGGCGCATGGAATAGTGATGGCTGCCTGCATCCGGCCATCATCCCATGGTGCATCATAGTGACGGAGGCAACTGACTCCGGGATTAGGAAATCAATCTCGTTGGACTGAATAAGAAAACAAGGGAGCCCTTTCAGTCAATAAGGCGGGTGTGACTTTGAGATAAGGGAATAATGGCCACCGAGTAAAGTAATAGAGCCAAGATACTGTAGCAACTTGCAAAACCTCTTGTACGTTATGAAACGATTTTGTTGTATTGAGCAAATCGAAGAATGTGCAGAAAGAATGACATGACTTCACATTAGAAAAAACGAGGTTCTTAGAAATTACGAAATCAATTGTGGCTGACGAAAAATAACAAGGTATGAAGCGTTTCGTTTCAAACCACATGCATTGCAGCTCGTCGTAATTTTTATATATAATACCACTCACAATATAAAGAATAAGTTCAATATGAGTTTACTCAAGATGCTAACTTATGACAAAGATAAGTTTTGAACTCTCTACTCAAATTTAAAAATACGGATTTTCTAGTGACGATGGAATTGATTGGGTCGGTGCATCATTCAACCATTTAACGCTTCATCTCCGGAGTGGGTCATATATGGTACACGCGATCACCTAACCTAATGTAACCAAAGCACTATCATGTATAAATACAAATTTCATGTTTTCGTCGAATTTATGTTACCTCAATCGAATAAGATAATTCTGATTAGAAAGGAAATTAAAAGGAAAACCAAATTTGTGAAACAAAATCCTTAATTTTCACATTCACACCGGAGATATTCGTCTACTTGACATTTTTCCTATATGGAGAATTTCAGTCAAAACGTTAAAAAGCAACACGTGATGGAGGCTTTTCGGTCCCGTAAGAATCACTGATGCAGCGTCAGTGGGAGAAGGGACTTCAAAATTCGCCGGTCAATCACGGGAGACGCACGGGAACGAGATTGTGTGTAATGTATTGAGAGAGATAGTGCGTCAGTCCGACGAGTAATTCTAGTATATATTGAAGGACGCTATAATTATTTTCGAAGCTGTTTAAGGAGTCTGGAACACGAAGGTATTATTCTTTACGGGTTGCGTCAAAGTTAGTGTGACCTCCGACGTTGTCGGCCACGAGAGCAGAGAGCCTTGCACGTGTTGCTTTTTTTAATTCACTGAGAAGGTGACAATTCCATGCATACACTCGCCCAGCCACCGACATCGTGCATTTCTAACAGTTATATTCACATTAGCCTAGTCGCATAGCTTTAACTTTCCATAGCCTCCTAAATCCTTAATTCTGATTCTTTTAGAATATTTTCTTAGAGGTTTTGTTAACGAGTGAGTTCGTTAAGGGAAATCTTCTTTATTATTCGAGTTGAAAATTACTATTTGAGTAACCTTTGTAGATATAACTACATCAAATATAGTTATGAGCAATTCCACTCTTCACGTTAACGGTTATATTTCATCCGATGGTGGTGGACATTTTCAATGTAAACTTTAAACTAAATAAAATTACAAAGCCTTTTCTTTCCCATAGCTTTCATTTCGTTCTCCTACCTACAATAATTAGTGAATTACGGCTTTTCAAAATCTAAGAATATATTTTGGCCTCCTGTATCATACTGAGCATCATATGAGCTAGTTAAATATTCGTAGCTAACTCCGTAGAGTTTTAAAAAAATAAATGTTCTTTGGGATTTTTTATTGTTGTCGATATTTCACAGAAGTAGAAACAAACAAATTTTCTATGCAAAACACGACTTGAATTGACTATGTCAACATTGAGATTATCATCTTCATCATCTGTTGGCCCATTACGCAAGCTGAGATGAAACTATTCAAGGCAGTTGAACTCGACATCGGTTAGAGAGCCTACCCCTGTTCGACCACTGCATCGTATTGGAAACCAATGCTCATATCGAGGTTCTAGGAGGATATTCTTCGTCCTGGTATTCAAATAAGTAGCCTTGTCTCTAATGGGGAAGAAATTATTCGCGGCTAAGCATTCTTCACTTATTTTTTTCGGTTTTATAAACAACACGTGAAACGCCCTAAAGAAATTTCCATGGCGGTGTAGTTCATGTTTGACCTGCTGTTTTTTCCAAAATTCTAAAGCAAAGTTGTTGGTTAAATTGATTACTTTTTTTATTGCTTCAGAGGTGAAATTCTCGTGATACTTGCAAATTTTAAAAGCATTGAGTCTCTATTCTTGAATAAATGTTCGTGTCACTATTTTAATGTATTATGAAAGCTTATGGGTTGTTTTCAAAGTCATTTCTGTCGCGTTACAGTTTGATACACTGTTAATGTTCTCAATAATGAACAAAACCTAATGTTCTTGTCTTGTATGCTAAATTTCCCTGTCGGAAGGTAGTGCAATATCAATGTTTAAATTATTTCTTCTACATTCGCCTCTGCGAAGTGTGTTTTCGAGTCAGTTCTCATCTGAGTCACACATTTTAGGCTTGGAAATTGAACATATTTTTTTTCTCGTCTTTGGAACGTGGTGCTGAGTGGTGGTCGTTATGCTCGTCAGCTCATTAAGGTTTGGGGCACAATACGTGCATCCAGGCCAGATCAGATTTTGGTACGTCTAAAAAAATTATATCTTTGAAGAATTACAGATTTTATTTTAGCATTTGAGCTTTTTGTTGAAATGGTAGGCTGAATTTATAGAGTTTCATAGACAAAATTAGGCAAGCCTAAAAATATAGGCTAATCAGCATCAACGTGCATGTAAGAAAATAAAAGTTTGAACATGGTCTCAGTCATCCTCAAGAAGTCGTTATTTCACGCATGCTGGACAGGATACACACGTATTCTAATGAAAATGCCAAAAAATGCTTACACAAAAATAAAATGGATCTGTAAACAGAACTTCAGAAGCTAAACTTTTGAACCAGTCGAGTTAGTTCCTTTCTAAGATGAAAACAGTTTAAATATTTTTTTCGTTCCCTTTCTTATTCCTAGAATATGATGTAAATGAGTCCATTTCAAATACAAGTGACAAACCAGTAACGAATAATTTTGAGGGAATCAAAACTCAGAATTTTAGTATTTAGGAATCTCGGTTTGGATTGAACTTTCACGTGGGTATAGAACACCTGGCCGTCCAACTCTCAGAGACAGGGACGGCAGGAACACGAGAGCAGAGCTCTCTTATTGCGTATCCGCCGCTGTGTAGTCTCCCATTTTTCGGCACGGATGACCCAATTTTTAGCATCAATTCCTGAGCACAGGATTGATGACTGACCTGCTGTGAACCAATTAATCCGTCACTCAGACATTTTTCAGGCCTCTTGCCGATGAACATCGTCGAAACGTTTCTAAATGAGCCTCTTCATAAACACTCTGACTGGAATTTCTTCTCTCAACTCATTTTCTCACCAATCGCATCATTTATTGCAGCTGTCATACTGTGATTACTATTTTAGACGAATGAGTATCATTCTCCTAATCAACGTATTCCTTGGGTAATTCTCAGACATTATCATTTTTCACAGGTCCTTACATCGTTCATTTCTGGAAAAAAAATCTATTGGCAACTTTATATCAATTTAAGAATGAATTTATGTACTCAAACACCCGAAAGTACGTTATCATAAAAAATTGAATGCTTGGTTGTTTTACTTTGAAATGAGCTGAATTGTTTCTTTAACCTGATTTAAACTCTTAATTGAACTGCATATATTTACTTCATTTGGATTCAAAATCCACTTGGTGAATAAAACTAAATAATGATTTTTTTAGGATAGAATGGAATAGGGCAAAAACAAGAACAAATGAGCAATTGTTGAATTTCTGCCCAAATCCCGTGACGTCAGGGGCCAATCACGCACAAGCAAACAATTAGACATGAATTAGGCGGGTAGAACAAATCATTGAACAGGTAGAAGTAGTACCACTTGCGTTTCGTGACCACCATCACTACCACCCGCCACTCCACACCAACAGAGACTAAAAGTATTCAGATATAAAACAACCGCACTCATAGTCATCGATTTTCATGCACAGGTGTCAGAAGATTTGGTTTAACATGAGAAAGTAGACGTTTTACAATTTTGGGATTGCATCATTCATTATTGTATAATTTTTTCTGGTGTCCATACACCTGTTTAACTCTGCATACCGTGACTTCCAAAATTATTCATTCAACAACTTCACCTTTGAGCATTTACTTGACAATTTGTAGATGCCTGAGGTTTCGTAGGATCACTATACTTCTAAAAAAAATTAGAATATGATATGTCAGAACATGAATGAGGAATCTTTTATTGTAATTCACAAAAATACTACTGTTGGCTTGAAACATGAATTAAGGAAAAAGAAATGGGCCATCATCTTTTTTGTTTAAGAAGATGCAATGTACAAAACATTTAAACTAATTCCCTGCGCTTGAATACCTCCATTTCCGTCTGGAGGCCCGTTTGTGCCACGAACAAAGACTCGCCCGAAACTGTTCACGAGCTCGTAAGATGACAATGCAGTGCTGGTGCAATTATAAGTTCTTTCTGAGTTGCTCAAAAGGGCGATGCTGCAAAGTCCTGCTAAGATCACTCGTTAACGTATTCTCACTGAAGCTTCAAAGTCCTTTAAAAGAGCTCGCCTCCTAATGAGAAAGATTAACGAGTCTTTGGCGGGACAGAGAAAGTCTCGCGAGCCGTGCGAGAGAGAAGCGCTGATGGCCAAACGCCCGTCTTTTTATCGGCTTTTTTATGCTCTCCTCAATGAAGACGCAAATTTTATCGCTTGCCAGAAGGTAAAAATGATGGTGCGTAATCTTCTTGTACGATCACACAAAAGGTGCTGAGTGAGAAAAAGTTGAGTTGAGAGTATACTTTCTCAATCCTGGCCGATGAAAGCTGTGTCTCAGAAAGTAATTTTCTGCATCATAATGGATATTTTTATTAAAGGTGGCCTAAGGGGAATTTTCGACGTGGTTATGATGTGAGACTAACACCTCTATTGGTTCAGTGTCAATACTCAAAAATATAATTTTCTTAAAAGGGTTCGTGATTGTTGAAATATGTTTTTGAACATTTCAAAAATTGGAAAGCAAAATTAACTTATAGTACAATACTAGAGTCAATTATTCATGTATCTTACTGGAAATACAACCGTTATAATTTCTTGAACCACCTCGATTATCTGTGCATGCCAGCTTATATTAGTTTCTTAAAAATTATTTCTTTTTAAAATTCACACAAGTATTTTGCAAAATTGAATTTGAAACAAAGTGAACACTTAGGCCTTTGATGGAAAGACCCAGAATTCATACGGTACGAGAAAGAGAGAACAAAGAGCGCTTTCAGCTCGAGCTGTGCCATGTGTTGTGGCAATTACAAAGATGGGCAGGTCTTTTTCATCATTTTCTGCACGAGGTGCGTTACGTTCTTTTGAAAGACTTGGCTGCTGGGACTAAGTAGCTGACGAGATTACAGGACCTAGCGCGAGAGGCCGCCTGTACCGCGCTCATTTGTGCTCTTCTTAGCAGAGCCTTCTGTTAGGTCAAGCAGAGCAAAATGCTAGTACTGAGTAAACTTGCTAAGTAAGAATATAATTTGTGGCAGAGCTTTTCATTATATCTGTGTAAAATGCTGTACAGTGTAAACATGGTTTTTGTTTTACAGTGGAGAATTGCCAGTAGCTGGAACCCTTGCGCTTGTTGCAATAACTTACATTACTTGAGTTTGGGGCCTTGATCTAGTACGATAAAAAAGGGACTTCAGACAACTTCTTCAGATTCATACAATGAAAAATTAGTGCTTTTAATTTAAATTATATTTTGTAGTTTCCGTGAGTTGCCTTGAGATTGAATACATCAGGAGCGTAGGGTGGCCTCTGAATACCACTCTCCCATTACTTACTTAATTATGTATCTCAGAGTCTACCCATAATAAATTGCTCTTTCTGGAAACAAAACGAAAAGTAACTTCATTTACGGGCACATGGTAAATCAATCAAAATTATATGATAATTCCATCTCTCCGGATATCTGTTGTCAATATTGAGGGAGTCAGCAACGTAACACTCGCGATAGTAATTTCAGATTCTGTTGATCAGTTTTTTAGCACTGAAATGTGTGATTAGTTGGATTTCACTGCTCAAGTAAAAGTTTCTTAACTGAAAATGTTTATCTAGCATTGATCACACTTATCCAGAAACTGCGGGTGCAGAGTTGTGAAAATACATTTTGCTGTGAAGATGCAGCGCTCGGGCACGAACTACATAACTTCAAATTTTTAAGAGAATTTTGGTCTTATGAAAGAAGTTTTAGGCCACGTTCAGTTTGCCAAGTCTTGTGCGTATTGATTACTCAGACGGCAAAGTTCCTATCGTTTCAAATTTTCGTAGAATATCAACTGAAAAAAATTTAGACCGCGTTTGGAGTCGTGCGTGAAAAATTTTGAGTCGGATGCGAGACATAATGAGTCTTTTAGGTGTCCTGTCGGTTTCTGGTAGGTATTTATGAAAATGGTTATTACTTAGTTATGTATATGAATTTCTAGTTTGGACTAAGAACGCAACACAAAGAACAATATGGTTATCATCCAATCTAAATCAACCCAAATTATTATCTATGAGTGGAAGTTCTCATTAAAAAAAGAAAGAACTGGTCATCCGAATAGATATCCCAATCAGGATTCGTACGGGTACGTCCAGTCTACTACTTGTTTGCACGTACTAACTCCATCGATAGAGCTTGGAATGGTCCAAAATATGTATAACATTCATCTTCAGTTACATAATCGTTATTGGGAATCATTTTACTAAAGCTTCATTGAAAGTTACAAACAAATATTATTAGTGAGTGGTGAAAAGACACATGATTGGTGTGTGGTGTAACAAAACTTTTTATTGGAATGTAGTGTTACAAAACATTTGGTTGGTGTGTGGTGTAACAAAATATATGATTGGTGTGTGGTATAACAAAACATATAATTGATGTGTGGTACACCGACACATCTGATTGCCGAGTGCTGCAACAACACATATGATTGCTGAGGGGTGCAGCAACACATATGATTGGTGAATTGTTGAGTGGTGCAAACTTGATAGAAGGAAAACGTTGCCGAAGGATTCACGACACGCCGGAAAAATTATCCCAATAATATGGAGTTTGAAGAATTAGTCTGTGATAATCCCAACTAATGCAACTTATTTGTTTAGTAATCCTGTTCCACAATCCTACTTTTAATCTTATATTTTTTCCAATCAATGTCATCAAATTATTGAGTCTTATTGTACAAATTACTCATCGTAAACACCAATTTTTTGGAGCCAAATGCGCAAATATCTTGCGCAACCTAAATTTAATTTTAAAATAAGAACAGTTTCACTTTCTGCATCCTGATCTCTTCACGTCACAGATTGCTCAAAATTGGAGCGGTTTGCTCCTTGCACAATCCTGCACCTCAGTTCTTAAAGGAACTTTATTTTATGGTCATGTCTCAAAATATGGGTAACTTCGCTTTGTACACAGTCCTGCACCACAGTTCATAAAGTAACTCTCGTACGATCAACTTACAAAACATGTGTAATTTTACTCTGCACACAATCCTGCACCACAGTTCTCAATGTAACTCTCTCGTACGATCAACTTTCAAAACATATGTTATTTTACTCTGCACACACTCCTGCACCACAGTTCGCAATGTAACTCTCTCGTACGATCAACTTCCAAAAATTCATTCGAATATTACTGGGACGTTCGAGCTCCATGCTCAAGCGTCGCTGCGTCCTTTATCCCTAAAATATGGAGCGGCCAAATTGAGTCACGTCAAGCCTGTTTACGCAGCGCGTCAAGTTTTGTTATTAAGGGCTCTTGCGACAAACCAAATCGCATTTATATTTCTTTTTCTTTTGTACTGTAGGGATCTGGGGGCGGATGGGGGGGTTAAATCGACGTTCTGGTGTGTTTTGCAACGATTAATAGTTTGTTTGACATTGACTAATCAGGCGTGCTTCTGTATTCAGTTTGTGGGCCGTTAGCTTACGGCCATCAGCTAATGAAAATCGTTAAACTGCTTTCAAATATTCAACCACGTACCTTAGAAAATATCAGAAACAGCTTTCTAAAAATGTATCCTCATTCACCCAATGGTAATTCAGTTACTTGTTAATGACTGCATTTTTGCATCTGAGCTTCGTACTCGTAACATGTTCGCGATGGCCCTAAATGTCACGGAAAAATTTAATGCGTGATATCAGATAACAGCAGTTCTTTATATTTTCATGATGCTCTCACACACTCTCAGCCATTCGAACTATAACGCATGCGAAAAATACCATTCAAAAGTTCAGTTATAAAAAAAACGCTTCGGGTGTTATTTCGGTGTTATAATTTAGTCCAACGACTGCAGCAGCAGATCATTTCCAAGAAGGGCACTTTATTGTTTTCCGTATGTAATGTAACAGTGAAAATCTTCCTGCTCTTCGATGATTTAGTGTGGTTCAATTTGATAATATCCTGCCATTTGATTCTGTTTTGCTTAATTTTTTCGTTCAATGGTTTGGCAATAATATCCAGGCTCGTCATGTGGACGAGACCACCGAGAAAACGTTTGGTTTGCGAAACCGATGCGTGGATCTATCAGATTTCAAGTGGTTGAGTGAGCTTCTAACCAAAGATAATTTAGCCGATCTTATATTATTTTCCATCAAGCGGTGTGCACACCTGTGCAGTCAGAGTGGAGACAGGTTTGAACTGAAAAATGTCCGTACAGTTTCTAAACTCTGAAAATGAATGCGGATGCTTGAGACCCTTTCAATCGTACGAATGTTTCGCGATATGAAGTCGTGCACAAACTCGACTCGATTTTAGTTTGTCATCCCTGAAGACGACCAGACCGAGTCTACAAGATCTCGATTCATTTTGCGGCATTGCAAGACAGACAGAAATTAGTAGAATTTGACAATCTTTCATTATATTTTACCGGACTCCAGTTGAGAGAAATTATGACCCAATCTACAATAATTTCTATTTGATCACTTATTTAACCAATAATCATTTTCCAGCGTCTCCGTACCGTCAAAAAAAACTCATAACACAAGAGAAATAATTGAATTTTCTGTTTCACTAATATCAATTACCTTCTCGGACACAGTCTCGATGATTAGGAATAAGTACTGGAGAATCTGGACCCTTGAATTTTCTCCTTTTAATTGCATCAGTGCATAAATAAATAGCTACTCACAGAATAAATAAATAAATATAGATATATAAACAAATAAATCAAACAAAAACAACATGGTGGATAATCATATTCTTTGTAAATAATAAAATAAGTACATGAAGCACATACAACATGGATATAATCATACAGTATCGATTCAATAGGAAGAAAAATTTGTCCCCTACTTAGTTTTTTCAGTTCACAATTCAATCGACTTGATTGATCTGACGGGTATATTATGATAAAATCTAACTCAAGATCATATGGTGCTGAGCTGTTTGAGTGCTCTTTGGTTCATTATTTTCATAAATAAATGATTGGCCAGTAAATAAATGATTAGCTATTTTCATTTTTACAGAAGTCGATGTAAGGTGCAGGCCTGAAAAGGGAAGGCCGAGTGATGTCAGAATTGCAATCATTAGCAACTGAATTTTTATCAAATTTATCTCTTTTCCTCTCTTCAGTGAACATGGAGATCACACTAATAATAAGAAAATTAAACGTTACCACGTTGACTGCCAACGACGAGTTGTCTCGTAGCTGGCGATGCATTTAATTTTCCCGGTACGAACCCGCATGTTGTAGATCTGTTGAATTATAAAATTGTAACGCGATTTAAATTAACTACCTTCTGGAACTAATTTCATTCCTGTCAACTAAAAAAATTACAAAGCGAAAAAATGAGCGTAAAGGATAAAAATGAATGTAAAGAAACACATGCAGAAGGATTCCTGAAAAATACTTCGTTGTTGATGCTTACAACAGGAAATTATAACCAGAACCAATTTCTATTCCTCTTTGAACTTATTTGAAATAAAAAGCATAGGTATTCGAAAAATTATAGACAGGATGTCAAACTATTCTGCACGGAATCCCTCGTAACATCATCCTCCACACAAAGCAGGTTATGCTTGCCAGGCAAGTACTTCCATGACCAGTAAATAAGGGCCATGACCAGTAAATAAGTGATTCGAAAATACCTCTTTTAGGGACCTACTTTGCCGAACTAAAGTCCAGCACAAGCGCATCTCGATTCTTCACGAATTTCTTTTGCCTAGACTCCTGGCCTGGCTTCGCATTAATTTGTTTCTTTTTGGCAAGTGGGTGTATCATGTACTTTTATTCCCTTTATTCTACAGTACATAATATTTTAGCTTTCTGATTTGAAAAAGTCAACAAATCCTTTTTGGCAAATCGAAGCAGGTCATGTAAATATCTAGCCCCTGGCAACCTCCTAAGAAAATAGAAATAATTTTGATACATGAACTTAATTTTCTGCCAAAACGTTGACGCATATGATGAATAATTAGACAACTTAGTTACTTGGAGACAGTTATGTGTTCATTTCTTCTTTTCCAACAACCAACTTACGGCTTTCGATATCTTTGTATACATTATTCAAGTTCAAATATATATTGTTTTAACAAGATGAATATCAAATACGATTTCTGTTCCTTTTGGAATTCCAGTCCTTGCGTCCGTCCTCAATATATTTTTGCTAAGCCGATGTGAGCTGCAGAGAATCATTCTTTCAATTTGTTATATTTGTTTTCGCATTGTCATCGTCCTAAACGGTCTCAAAATGCCTTCTCTCGTCTTCAACGGAACAAAGCTCTATAAAAATATATGGAACGAAGTGTTGACCAGTAGTCTTCTAATAAGAGTTGGTAAGTAACTACTATTTTCGAATTCTATTTCCTTGAACCTTATAATAATTTGCCGAATTTCATTGCTAAGTGAAATATTCGTGGGTATTATTCTAAGCTGATAAATTGAATACAGTGAAAAATATATGAACGTGTTTAGTGCACGAAGAAAAAGTTACATTTGTTGGATCAAAACTGGAGATATTTCCATGATTTAATTTGGTGAAATCTGTACGAGACTGAAATGAGCATGCAAAACACTCAAAGATTCATGCAGGTACAGATACTGCTTGAAAGAATCTACGGAATACACTAAGAAAATTTAAGTAACTGATGTAGAGGCATTGAAGAATTGAAAACCGTTTTCCGACCAAAGGACAATGAAAATCTGGGCTTCATTCATACAAATGTTCAAGGAAATTAAAGAAATTTGAATTATGAAGATATGAATTAAATAAGTAAAGCAATAAAAAAGGTAAAAATCTGTTCCTCAGTTTATTGATGAGGGCTTAGAGCAAATTATCCTCTCTAACATTACGATATTTCTAAGCACTTGACCCTTTATTCTTAATTGGCAATCAAAACTAATCTTTCTGCTTACAAGTGAACAATTAAGATCTTTTCAGAATTTCAGAATGAAATTGCCCATGGAGATGTCGGGGTGTTATTTCGGACGTTTATGATGTAAAAAATTGTGTTTGCCTTATTTGAGTTTTCACAACATCATCTACTCTTCCGCTGAACAAATTGCATCTACGTGCCAATGAATAACATTTAAATTGATTTCATTTTTTAATTTAATAATCCAGAAATGCTTACCTACGAGCGTAAAAAAATGTTTCAGGCCACTCGAAGGGTGATATATGAAACGATTAAATTGTGAGCAGGTGTTATCGAAACTGAGAACGAAGATAATCATGAGCATTAATCAAGAGTTAATTATTTTGTTCTCGGCCACCGAAGTCTTGAGATCCTTGTGCTCTCAGCGTGACGCGCCACCGACGCTAGGAAAATATTCCCGGGACAATGAATGTGAACATGATTCCCTTAGTCGTTCAATGGACCAGATAAAGTTGATAAATTTAAACGGTAAACTTCGACTCCATCCTTAGCCATTTCAAACTTAATGTGAAACTTTTGAAGGAAGGCACATGGCTCCAACAGGGTGTTCTTTGCAAGGTCCATCACGGTAATTTAAACACAGCCGGGACCTTTTAGCTTCTTTCCTTTAAAAAGAAAGACTCTGCTCAAGTTGAGGAAATGAGGCAAGTTTTGCAGATGACTTTTATTTGCATGGGTAGAGTGTCATAGATTCCGTTGACTGAGGGTCGCTCTCGCCAACACAAACTTCGCACAAAAGATCTCTTGTGGAACTCTCGCTGAATGTCAATGAGGACTTCCAAGGATGATCGCTGCCTAAAAAAGTCCTAACCGTCCAGAAGAAAAATCCATTTTTGCCTCTGACGAACAAAAGGAGCTTCATGCAAATCTTGCCACTCGATGTGACACGAGTGAAGTTTGGCAACTTGATTTTTAGTCCATTCGTTGTGTCGGAATATTGACCCTTTCGAACTCTTCTTGAAATTTCTTCAGAATTTACTGAAGTACGGGAATTTTTCGAGCAGAGTTAGGTAAGCAATACCGATATTCAAAGTAAACGTGTTTATGCGATAGTTTACTTCACTTGACATAGTATGTGCTTACTTTTTACTAATGACAAAATAGTTGTAGAGAAAATTCATGAAATTTTTCAATAACTTCATCTGCAAACAAATACAATTGACGGGTTTCAAAGGCTATATTTTAGGCTCTATTCACACTAACGACTTCTTTAATAAAGGAAATAAAGGAAAGGGAGTAGCTGAGCTCGACGTTGAGGAGGATGGCATTACCATTATTATCCAACTCAGGATTTACTTCTGCATTGTGGTTCCCATGATTTGAAGCGAGAATCACACGGATTGGCTATGCCATTTTTGTTTTATTTCAGCGTTGACTGTCCATTTGAGAGGACAAGATGAGCCACCTGTTACAAACAAGGTTTTAAATGAATGAGCGTGCATTTTAGAGATTTTACCATAAGAAATGCTTAGAAACTTGTCAGCTAAGGCTTACAAAATGGTCGTAAGTAGTTGTCAAAACTTGGCACTACTCTTTTCCTAAAAATCGGTGCAGTTAATTTTACCTAGTTCACTGGCCCGCAACGCAGATGCAGTGCAGTGGCACAGTCATTATGTCCGCTTAATAGCATTGCTGCCAGGATCTGCAAGCGGCCTCTTTCTAATTTCTCGTCCACAGAGTACAAACTTGGCAGAATTCGTCAGAAAACTGCCATCGCTGCGAACACCTACCTAAAGCCTTTCACGCAATTCCGCTAGTTTTAATAAGGGTCAACGTTGAGACCAAGACCAGCTTCTTGTATGCTTACAATTGGGGAACAATGCGGGGAGCGAAGGAACTTCTTTGCCTTGTCCTGTTTTATGTAATATTTCTTAGGGGATTAGTTATTCAAATGAGAATGGTGGGTATCACTAATTAAATCACCCTACAGTACATTTTTTTCAAATTTTACTGCCAGCATTTTATAGATTTGAATATTGCTGAATAGTTTTTACGTATTTCATGAGTTTTCAGTCAAAAATGAGGATTTCTGTTTTTACGTCTGGTGTTATTTTGGCTTCACATATTCTTGTGCTATTTCCTGTTAATAATTTAAGCAATCCTATAAATTGATGTGAGATACACTTTCAATTAATGCTCGAAAAAAATTAGGAAGGATGCCTCTCTATCCTCATTCAAAAAGGCTGTTTGAGTCGCTCTTGCAGTCTCTTCGCCCGACAATAACAGTAGCGCTCAGTCCCCATCGTCCTAAGTTGGTATGATGTCTAGAAATATTTTTAGGAAAGTTACTCAACTTTGGCGTAAAGTTTTTACAAGGGTTCCTGAAAGGCATACTCTGCTGTTCACACTACGAGTGCCACACTATGTAAGTGGGAAAAAAATTGGGATAAATCTGTGTTTTTAGACAATAGTAGACTTAGAAAGAATGTTCTTCAGTGCACTTTTTTCTCTCAACTACTCAAATAATTTTCAAATTTCTGGACTTACAAAAATAGGATATCATGATTCCAAATGATTTCATGATTAATTTTATAAGCAGGCAAAGCGTAAAGGCAATCGTAACTCTTTTGTATTGAAGAAGAAACCAATGAACTTAATACGTTGATTACATCGTCTGACTTCTTCACAAAAAATCTGTGATCTAATGAGTAGTCAATGATCGAAAACGAAGAAAAATAATATAACGTTCAAATCAAAAATTCATTTCAAGTCGAGCTTGTCAAACTTTTGGTAGAAGTTTAAATAACTTTGCCCTCAAAGAGTAATGAACGAAACGGAAACTCACAACCGTAACAAAATCAGCTTCTCAACTGACTTGGGAGCTGAAACCGGCAGCTGGCGGTAACAAATCGAAGCGAAGAAAATCTTTTACACAGATACCGAAAAAAACTCTTGCAAAAATTCGTAGAAGAGGAGAACTTTTTGGTGTCTTCAGTTTTGGAGAATAAAATGGCTCAACTTTTAAAGTTCAGATAAATGAGAATCACCACGTGTACACGTTTTGAGGGAAACTTATTCAAAGCACTCAAGAAATCCAGTCCCGAAAAGAAATACTTGGGACAAAATGAACAGAGGCGTAAAAGAAACCTTTTGGCACCGTCTGTTTATAGATATCAGAGCTGGGAAAAAGATTGGAACGAATCTCTGAAGAAGTTGGCCAGTGTTTGGGGGTCGTCGGCTGAGGTGGTATCCTTTAAAAGTGAACGTGGATCAGTTGAAAACGACAATTTTTCTAATGCTATTTCATCTGGGCGTGTTGTACATTTTCTCCAAAATTGGTGACCATGTTTTTTGCTTTCTGAGAAATAGGAAAAAAATTAATAAATGTTAACACAAGTCATTTAATTTTCTGGTTTAACCCAACAATGCATAGCATACATTTTTTTGACATTTAATGGTAGAAATGCCGAATACGAACTATGGTAACAGAAAGCAATGGCAATCAATGTTTTTTTGATTGTACTGTGTCCTTACAACTTTGTTATGTAATAACATATACATGAAATGTAAGAGTGGGGCAAAACTAATTTATTTCTTAATTAAGATTTTCGATATCTCGTGTCTTCTAGCATTATCCTTTGCGGAACAGCGTTTATTTCCGAAACTGCACGATATTTTTGTTTAAAATTTTATTTTCGATGCAAATGACTCACTAAAGACTAATTTCTAAAAACTCAGCAGAATTAATTGAGAAATAAACTTTACGTAGTAATGAGTCAAGGTTTCCAGCCGTGAAATCGAGTGCCGTACCCACGCGTGGTCAGAAAGTGCTGGGCAGTCAAATCGTGAACAGTGGCCTTGTTTGTTGCTTCTCACTCATTTGCGAAATAGTTTCATGACTTTTTCTTGGTTGAGCGTCCAATGATGCTGAACCTTGCTTAGAAAGCTCAACAAAACTTGAAGGAACTCAAGACAACAGGAACTCAAGAAAACAGGAACTCAAGAAAACAAGAACTCAAGAATACTTAAAGGAACTCAAGAAAACTCAAAGGAAATCAAGAAAATTAGATGAACTCAAGAAAACTTCAAAAAAGTCATGGATGCTCAGGAAAATCCATGAAGCCGTATGAAAAAAAGCAATATTTCTGATAAGACAGGAAAACCTAAATAAGCTATAAACCTTCAAAAATACTCAGAAATGCTCTGGAAAACTGAGCTAAATTTAAGAAAACTCAGAAAAATTTGATTCAAACCCCGAATACCTTCACGAAAATTCAAGAAAACTTCAGGAAAACTTCAGAAAAGTTCAATCAATTTTCACTCGCGTACCCGCCCATCACCACGTACTTGTTAACTGCGTCTATAAGAGTTTATTGTCCCGCTACCCTCACTGCAAAACCCCTGAGGTAAAACGAAGACTTTAGAAGTTACAGCGCTGAAAATTTGCAGTTGAACAGAAAATCTGCAGAAGTGTATTCATCGTATGAAATTGCATCTTTACCTCAAAGTGAAGCAGTACCATGAATTTTTTTAGCATTTTTTCGCATTTTTGTATCCAAGTCGACAGAAAATTTTCGAATCGAATGCTAAAATTAAGAGTTTTAATCCTTTTCACCGAGGCCAAAGAGACAATGGAATACCAAAAAAATCCCGTGGCATGAGCTTCAATTTAAAATCTCAAGTGCTGCGATTAGTACTGCTTTTTGAAAGTAAAAGCAACATAAATTCGTAATTTAGACAAAGCACAACACTTAAACTAAGAACTCTGAAGCAGCTAGTCAAGCCCTGCAAGCTGGACAGTCCTGTCACCCAATATAGAACAAACGATCTTTTGACGGGATTGCAACTGCCAAATCCGATGGTTTTATTCGGACTCTTAAGGTTCATTGACCCTGTTGAAGGTTCAAATGAGCTATTAACTGCTAAACCTCTAACAGGAAACTCGTGTTCTACAATTCGAGATGGCTTCCTCCAGCTGTAATGCAGTGAAAATGCTTGGAAGCTCTTTTGGCCTGAGCAAAGAAATGGCCAGGAGATCGTTGCAGAGGAAACTTTTGCGTCTCGCCGTCGTAAGTGGACTCATTTCCGAGTTCCTTTGCCCCGTGCGCCAAAAATCGAGGAACACTTAATGCAAAAGAGAGGCACTCCCAATTTCCAGGCCCATTATACTTTTCTCGCGCCAGACGAATCTTATTGCTCTCAAATTGAACCTTAAAACATTTTGTAGGAAAGATTGTCCAGTTTATTCATTAACTCAGGAGCAATTTAGTTACAAAATTGGATACGCCTGGAATTTCGAGCGCCTGAAAAACGCTCTTTATTCAAGAGCCGTTGAGCGTTAGAATGCTTCGAAGGAAGAAGGCTAGGTAAAATTTTCGGCACAGCCAAATACTTGTGAAGGCTACATATAATAGTAAGTGTATTTCAATAACATTGAAACATTGACATTATTGTCCCCTCAAACTTTTCAAATTTTGAATATATTATAATATCTTTAACTATACTCTTGTTCCAAAGCGGATTTGATTCATCTTCTGTCGAGAACGTTACGAGGGGAAGCGGCTGCAACCTCGCGGACACCAAAAAGTCGTCTAATAACGAAAGAAGTTAATTGGCATCTGAAGCAATTGGGCTCGAGACTCAATCCTGGATTAGGCTTCTCATTAGACAGCCGTGGCATTCATTAGCCAAATTAAGGAGATGGCTTTTCGTTTCCAGAGCCTCAGGTCAAACGGGAAATACGTCCGGGATTCCTTTGATCTCCTGCTACAATGAAAACGATTGGGAGATGTTCGAGCCCACTGCCACACCGACTTGGCAATGTTCAAGCCCACTGCCACACCGACTTGGAGATGTTCAAGCCCACTGCCATACCGACTTGGAGATGTTCAAGCCCAGTGCCTCACCAGTTTGCCTCAGGCGTTCTGTTCGTTTCTAAAGGCTCTGATGACGATTGGAAAATGGTTCATGTTAAGTGAATGAGATTGAGAGATCTTTTTGAGAACTGAGAGTAATTGATAGATCTTCCTTCGAACAGACAGCAATTGAGAGATCTTTTATTGAATTGTCTACTCCGCACTCCATACTTGCCTGGAGTTCTTTGAGTGCTCTTTTACAGCGTGTTTTCTTGTATTGAACCTACGATTGATAGTGCGCACTCTTACGGCCTAACTGATAGCTCTAACTGTACCCTCGCTAAATGTTTTCCTACAAGGAGTGATGTTCCTTTGAAGTCGCTTCGCCTGCACACAGCGTATGTCAAATTTGTAAGGGAAGTTTTCATATTTTACTTGAACAACACTGATCAGTGTAATGCGTTTGCCTGTGTCATGCGTTTCATGCAGCGCGAGACAGGGTGCGAGGGCTTTTGAGGACGTCGCTGTCAGTTTATTACACACTTGAATCATTTTTAATGTTCTTCTTGTATTTCAGATGGCCCACATAAATTAGCATATTAACAAAAGCAGTGAAAACATTTGCAGTTTGCAGTTTGACGTCGTACATGCTTCAACTGCAGCATTGGTGGTTTTAGGAGTCGCGAGTAGTGAAGGTCACGTCATGCCACCTTACGTTTTTCAACAAAATCTTAGGGTTAATGCTATTGGATACATTTATGTTCTGAAAACAGTTGTTGAGCCACTAGATTGATGAAGTATCCAATAGAAGGTTATACGTCTTTCAGTAAAATTCAACACCTTCTCAAAAAGTCACAGTTACACAAGATTAATTATCGTAGAAGTTCACCGAACATGTTACCCCAATGTGCGGCCCCCAAACTCGCTAGATTTAAATCCTATGGATTATTAAGGGTGCAGCCTTGTTGAAAGGGAGACTAATCGACATCCTCATAGTACCATAGCTTCAAAGAAAGCACCATTGGCATGGTGGTGTCCGAAATGAGTAAAAACCCCTTAATTTCAGAAAGAAAGAGAGAAAAATCGTTTATTACGCCGTCAGTCACATACAAAATATAGAACATTCGATTTTTCAATTAGCAAAATTACGACCTTAAAATTAAAACATAAACGTCTCGATGGAACTTCTATTTGGGAATTCTCTAAAACAATAGAAAATCGTTGATTCCGAGATCAGTCACACACAGGTGTGGGTCACATTGGTTTCTCAATCATTAAGACTACAACTTTAAAAAT
>VOMN01142759.1:0-16597 GCA_014899125.1 Orchestia grillus
TATGTAGGTCGGTCTGTATGAAGGAATGGCCCGCCGGTGTGAGACACGAGCTTAAGTATGAACTTATAGCGCAGCTGATCCACAGCCGAAGCTCGCTAGTGCACTTTGATTGAACTAGGTTTGCGGGACGTCACTGCAACGTCACGGATTTTCATAACGTGAGTTTAGACCCTTTTTCAAATGCAACTACTGGTTCGTCTGTACTGCGGTATGATTTTGTCCTTCAAAATTTTGCTGCTGGCGGCGGCATTCACTTTCTGGTGGTCGAAGAAAAAGTGGTAAACACGTCGCTCTCACTCGAAACCTCACTGAGGGCCATGATACTAGCTGTTGATTTTCGTAGTCATCATGGAGTGAACCTTAGAACTCGACGAAGCGATCCAACAGTCATTCCGTTTATTAAAAGCCCTAAATCTTAAAAATCTTTTCGTCAGAAAAAAAATTGACGACCGAGTCGTTCCTTTTTAACAAGTTTGACGACTTCCTGCACCTCTCTAAGCGGACTTCCACCATCTTGTTGGTAAGGAAATGCCCCTCACCTTGCGCGTATGAGTTTAGGCCCAGCTGCTTGAAGCCCCTGTTGATCGTCGTGACGCAGATGGCCGTTTTCTAGGCCAATGTCGAGAACGATGAGATCGGATTGGCTTTGGTGCTTCTCTTGAGGCCTGCCAGAAGATGTGGTGTGCGAATTTTATCACTTCTTGGCTGGTCTATCTCATCTTCGCCAGACTCGACAAAATGCTTGCAGACGTCGAAGACTGTCTGCTTGGGATATAGGAGGGTTTTTGCGATGTGGGTAGGGCTGTGACCCGGAAGATGAAATTCACGTACAGCCGAACGTTTGACCTGGTCTGTTGCGTAATCTTCCCTTCATAAAATCGGTATTTTACATCCGGTTTATTTGATACGTGGCTATAATTGACTGCTATCAGGATTGCAAACTTACACTGTGCAAGGGTTGCCAACCCCCTTAACAATTGTACGTACTCACTTGCGAGACCCTGTAGATGCGATAAAGGTCAGTTTGCAGTTCATGGCAGTCATACACTCGAGTTATCTTCTTCAATATTCTGGTGTCATCAGCAAAAGATGATGCACGTTAGTACTGGCGATCAAAGTCAAGGTCTGAGATGTGAACTAGGCGCAAAAGTGGTCCCCAACACCGAGCCTTGTGGGACTCCGATGGTGACTCTCGATTCTTCAGGGGCAAAACCATTCAAGAAAACTACTCGTCTCCGATTTGTTTGTACCCATTTGTACCCTAAATTACGATTGTCACTATAAAAGTGTAGAGATATTGATTTAAAACTAATTATTACGCAACATAAAAATGATATTGAAGGGAGCGAGCAAATAACACTCATTACACTACTCAAAATGACTGCTTTACTCCTCGCACATTCTAGGGTTCTGTATCAAGTGAGTAAACTAACAACGTCGTACGCGTCAATTGCCGCAACTCGATGTAATTATGTGTCAACACGTATTTACGCGTCATACGTTATTGGAGATGAATCGGGGTGAAAACTTTAGTATTTTCATCTCGATTTTGAAAATGTCGCTTCAGCATGAAATGTTTTTTAGGTGGAACTAACCATTTTGTTGATGTTAGCGTGTCTAGACGCCTTCAAAGTTCGCATCCGCTGTTAGAAGTAACATTCACATAATGGAAGTAAATCAAGCTTAGATTCGTTTTCATTAATTAGTATCCAAAAATCCTTAGTATCATTAAGTATTCAAGGGGTTAATTTAACGCCGTCGCTTTATAACAAAAAAAAATTACTTGTTCTTCGTTTCCAAGTCATAATTTTTATTTTTTGAACTTATTGGGAACCGTACAAATTCCAAGATGCACAATTTGGGTACTTAACTAGTTCAGTATTTTTTCGCTAGGTTTTATCACGTTCCCAACCGGTACGCGATTCCTTTCCTTTTCTTATTCGAAAACAAAATTACAATTCTTTCAAAAACCAAACCGCCAAAAATACATTCAATGGCAAATTAATTTGGTGGTCACACACGGTGTGCGTAATATGAAGTCCTTGCCGTCGTAAGGCCCCCGTATGAGGGTCAAATCGAATGTGAAATCAATTCCAAGATATTGATAACATTGAATCACAGTACTCTACACCCTAAATGAATGTTGTACATCTGACAGGTTCATTGATTATATACATTCATCATTTAAACAAACAAGTGTTCATAAGCGTCAGTATTGGTGGGAAACTCCATTTTCTCTTCGAGTTTGTAAGCGAATACAAAATGAAAATCTGAAATGCTCCTAACGCGATTTCTTCATTGAAAAGTCATAATTTTATATATATGAACATTGGAGCTGTCAGCATCAAAAAAAATATTTTTAACACCTGAAGGTATTCCAAAAGCATAGCAGACGATGTTCTTTCTTTTGAGATTCACTATACGAACGATAAACAAGATTCGTAGGCAACTATCAACTAGAACGCGAACTCTCAATTGTGTAAACATAGAGGTCTTGGTCTCGTAAACCGTCCATACTTTTTCGAAGAGTTTGAGGAACACGTTGCACCACGAGGATTCAAATGGAAACATTGAATTGAATCATTATTTTATTAAAAAACTGTTCGTTCCTAGAACAAATGGACAGACACTTAATAAGGCTGATCAAGAAACGTCGATCTACTAAGATGAAGGCCTTACGTACTGAAAAACTAAGACAAATTCTTACCAATGAAAACACGCTCCCTTGCGCGGACGTGAGCCCACAGCGCCTCCACTTCCACACGAAGTGTAGGCATCGCATTGATGAAAGAAGAGCCAACAGAGCTGAAAAAACTAAATGGATAGATCAAATGCCCAGGTTTGAGAGAGAAAAGATTCTATTTAAAAAAAATATCTTTAAGAACTGGAATAAGATAAAAGGTCAAGCGAACGGAAACACGGATAACTTTCGAATACATTATAGTACATTAGGTACGCAGTTACGCTAACACACACCAAGACAATACAATGGCGGTACAAAAGGTATAAAAATAGTCAATTAGACCGAGCAAAACCTCTTAGGAATGTAGTATTGCCGATGCCAGTCCTTCAGAAGTACACCTCACACTCACTACACAGACACATACCTCCCCAAGTCCAAATGGTGGCCGTCGAGATACAAGGTACTCGTTAGTAATGGGAACTCATTATTTACAATGTAATGAATATTTTTTATACAGGAAAAAGATGATGCGCAAGTTCAGAGAAAAAAATAATGTAAAAACGTTTCAATATGTCTAAGGACAAAACGATTCGAATAATTGAGACGAGTCTTAAATTCTTTAGATACATTTCACAATTTAAAAGTATGACTATCATGCATCAGAAATGACATAGCAGTCCAGAATCGAAATTTCAGAAAAAATTACACTAGGACTGGGAGTGAGTGCTGTTGAACTTGTGGGCAGCAGCGTCGTAAGTATGAAGCCACTTCGGCATTGCAGGATAGTGTTCAGACGCTACGGCTTAGTGGTCCCTCCAATCCAGCAGTGAGGCACTTACCTGCATGATAACGCAACTATAGTGCCTACTTCTAGCGCTAGTTAACACTAAAACACAAGTCTTATCAAGCTAAACCATAACTCGGGCAGCGCATGAAGATGAGTCCATCGAAGAAAACTTTGAGTAGACTCAGCCCATGCACTGTAAATGTTAAAGTACACACTTGCGATAAGCTTCAGTAAATTCTTAAAGGAACTTTCATCGCCCGCTCATCCAACTGTGACGATGCTGAAGCGCTCAATTGTGCGAGCCTGAAAAGGTGGTCGGAAACAGCAATAAATTACTCGCAAAACTGTACAGTCGTAAGAATATTATTACAACAAAAGTCAGCGGTTCTGACAGCGAACATTGAGCTGGCATCAACTTGGAAAACATCAGCTTCTAAAAAACACGTAAGACATTAAACCTCAACATAAATTTAAAAGGAAACGCAAATTTTCTTGTAACAGAACATCTTGGCATGAATGCATGTCGATCTAATTTTGAGCCACCTAAATACCCTTGTACAAATTCGAATTGGATTAATCCTCATAAAACTTTCCATTTGGATGAATACTTATTGACCTAATGTTTTATTGCAATTGAAGTTACACAAGTACTAATCGAATCGGGCGGTCACTTCTAAAGTCGAAGAAAATCCTAATTCCATTGGAGTAATGGAGCGCTAACTTTAAATGAGTATTTCAAGGGGCCTTTACAAGTGCGCCATTGCACAGACAACCAACACTAGTAACTACTATCCAAACTTGATAAGTATTTGAAGGTGCTAGCAAGAGAAAACACCGGTGAATGTACATACGCAGCAGCAAAATTTACTATAAATTACTAGGAAATATTCAGACAATTACAAAAATTCAACGCTGACAAACAATAAATTTGAAAAACACATCTTCACATATTTTGGAGATGCTGATCAAGTAAAACTAACAATCGCGCGCTCCGAAGGACCAATCAGAAGAAAGGCTACATAATCGAGAACGCAGCTGCAATTCGTAATCAAGCAAAATTAGAGTAAAAGAAACTTCACGGTGTCATGAAGCCAAAAAGAGCGTCACGCAAGCGAGAACCATTTTATAATGTAAGTTTAACGAAACAGGTAAGTCTCATGAGAATACTAAGTAATGACTAAAAATAAGTTTTTTGAGTTCTCAGAAGAACGAAGTCAGCGCTACGCGATCCCCTAGAAATAGCAATAGTTTTAGTAAAGCCTACCTTGACAGCAAAGTCGAAGCAGAGGACCGCAGTGCACACTGACGGCCATCAAAATATTTCCTTTATCACAGACTTCATCAAATCAGTCAAATGCCAAACACAAGTTTCACATCAAATTTTAAGTTAAGAAAAAGCTAAAACTTTGAAGAATGAGTGCTCAGAAGGAACACTCATAAGATAAGAATAACCAATGCAACTTAAATATTAAAAGATGAAAGATAATCTCCAGAAAAAATTAAAGATAAAAGTAATAAGTTAAGACATACCTATGAGATATGATTAAATTTAGCGATCAATGAACACATACGTACATCTAAGTAGTCTTAACATTTTACGTAACATTTTATACTACAATCGATAAGCTCGCATGAATTATATTATTGTCGGGCCCCTTGGCCAATAATTTTGCCTTTTTGTTCCATTTGCAGGTCTCAATATTAATTGGCTTTAAGGATAACAAACAAAAAGGTAAATATAAACATAAACACAAGTTCTAACTTTAGAACCAATGGATGAAAAGTTTGTTCGTTCACAATTACAAAAATTAATGAATAAGTAACAAGAAATCGATCACAAAACATATTACACGGACAACAATCATAGGCTTCCACTAAAATTGAAGCTCAAAACCAGGTTAAAGACCACGATATGGTGCATGAAGCCCTGAACAATATGTACTTGAGCGGACATGGTTTCGTAACACCGACAGCGCTCTTATCAAAATACAACAGGCTAATCTAATGAGAGAAAATATGGCAGGGGCCTAACCATCGAAGTACTCGCACACGGGATCCCTCTTCACGATAAATAGAGCTTTTACACTATTGAAAGCAATACTGTGGGAAAAACACAAACATGGCGTGCTTGACCTTAGATTTACAAGTAAGAAATCGTGGCCCTGATTGACGTTAGGCAGTAAACTGCATCAATGTGAGCCTGGGCGAGACACAGGACCTCACAACCTCCGTCAGTGACCAACCTCTCCCTGCACGCGCCAAAATATCCGAGCGATAACACGTCCGGTCAGACCTCCAGACGAGTGAACACGAACCAGGGCCGTGGGCGCACGGTTCAATTCCGTCAGGCCAAGTACACTTCCTACTCTCATAAATGCAACGTAATCATGAGGGAGCTCTGAACCTATCTCTAGCCGTGGACGTTATGTTGCGGCACGAGAATCAAATTTATTTTCAATAGAGCAATTGAGTTCGGCGATATTGTTTCGTAACTGTATACAAACAAGCTACAGAAAATTACTGCGCACTTTCTGGAATTGACAAAATGAATCTATGAAGAGCACTTCATATGCAACGGCTTTGGCCTTTGCATCTCAGAATCCTCCGATCAGATTGCGACAATCGCTCTGATTTGCTAACAGACCTACAAAACTACAATACAGCTTCATAATTTATCAGTTCATCTGGCATCTCTACGATTCAAAACAAGAAATTTTGAAAATATTATTGTCTATCTTTCCTTCAACGAATAACAAGCTTTTTTTTGCCACCCTCGGTTCGTCACATAAACACACGAATATACTTTAGGAATTACTCAACCAGGTCGCTGTTATATGCTAGTAGAAAGGATAAAATTCCAGTAGGGTAAAGCTACTCCTTGAAACTGAAGAATAAAGTTCATCCTCATCATACGCTGGATCAGTTATTAATCTCATACAACTAAAAATGGTTTAGAACTATTCAACTAGGTACCCATTAGTGCCTGGGATGAAAATTTCAGCGGGATTAACGAACTTCCCTTTGGGCGTGGGAACGTTCATCTTTTGCTGCCGGTGGCGGAGGTTGTCCTGATTCTTTGCCTGGACAACACGGTCGGCAGGGTCTTCAGTTATGAGTTGCACCATCTCCGGGTCGTCCAATCGCGTGAGGAGCTCGTAGAACCTGGCATGGCTGAGGTGCTGCTTCAGGCGGTACAAGAGGTACACGTCACCGATTTTGCAGCAATTGAGAACGCTCATGATGGTATTGGAAACTGTTTCTTTAGCATTAGGAGGCTTGGCCACTTTCAAGATCAAGAGCCGGAAGTAAGGTAACCACATGAATCCAAGGAAGATAAGATAAGCGCAAGTTACTGTTGTCAGAATAATCAACCAGGCCCAGATAATGAGGAACACCTTCTCATAGAGTTCCATGACAGTCAAATGACAACCAAGTGTTTCAGATCGCTGAGCAACAAGCTTGTTGTTTGGGTCCAACACGCAAGTAGCGAAAGGTGGGAAAGTCCTCGACATGTAATCGGAAAAATTGACTGGATCACGTTCATATGGGAAAGCCATCCAACCGTAATTAATGAAGCGACCCTGAAATACAAAATCTAAGGCCTGGAAGCAGAAGATATCGACAAGAAGGGCAATAACATTACAACCAACAAATTTGAAGTAGATACCATTGTGAGTATTGTGGTTGAGGGCAATATAGCGAGCAGCACGTTCAACAAGCTCTCGCTCAGCGTGATCATAGCGAGCGCTGTGCAAAGCAAGATCTTCAATGAGTTTCTTTACTTTGGGGTTCTCAGAGTTCTTTGAAAACTTCCTAGGAATGTAATAGAAAGCAGCAAGAACTAAGAGAGTCCAGTGAATCCATCTGTAAAAGAGGAGATACCTCCTCTCCTGACCGGGTTCCTCGACGAAAGTATATGAAAGGCAGATGTTGATGTAATCTAAACGCACTTGTGTCTCAGCATTGAAGTGGTTGACGCAAGTTATAACGTCCCTGTGGTACCATGAATACCAAACGAACGAGAAGCCGGCTAGCAATAACCAGAAGGTCCACTGATAATGCATTTTAAGAACAAAGCCATCACACGGGGAGGTGCAAGGCGCCCGTTTCTTCTTGAAGATGTTCACCACATTGCCGACCAACTGTCGGACGATATCCGTGCCACCGTGGCCTACGATAGCCATTTTTGTATGGCACGCCCTGAAAAATACATCACAATCATTACATCACGAACTGAACAAACTGAGATGCCCCACAGACTCTAAGAAGCAGCAAAAATTACGACTGGAATAACAGTAGTACCAGTAATTTAGACCTTCTAATGCTATTGCCAGCCAGTTCTCGCCACTTTCAACACTAACAGACCAATACAAAACACGAAACATCCCCTATTCGCCACACAAGTTACTCCACGAGGATACCTTTGTTAGGTTTTGTGTACATATCATATTTGCCAGGACTTTTCATCATTTGTCCTTTATTGCGATGCCTTAGATCTTGTTGTCCTCCTCCTCCTCCTCCTTTGTGATCTACGCTCACGTTATCTAGGAACATCCTCAAGAACTCAGGGTCAGAAAGTTTTGTCAGGAGATCATAGAAGCGCGCATGACTGAAGTGCTGTCTCAATCTATACAGCAAGTAAATGTCACCGATTTTGCAGTTTTGAAGAACGCTCACTACGGTGTTGCGCACAGTGTCTTTCGCATTAACAGGTTTGGACACACGAAGAATGTGAAGTCGCGCCCAAGGGCTCCAGAAAAAGAACAGATAGATGATATAGAGGGAAGTCGCAATCGTCAAGAAAATGAGCCACACCCAGAGAGCCAAAAAAAGCTTTTCGTAAAGTTCCATGACCGTGAGGTGACACCCAAGCTTTTCTGTTCGTTTGTTGACGAGTTGCGCTTCTGCACCTAATTCGCAGTCGGCAAAAGGAGGGAACGTCTGTGACATGTAGTCGGTGAAAGTTCTCGGGTCACGGTTGAACGGGTACGACTGGATGCCCAACTTCAAGAATCTGTTCTGAAATACGTAATCCAAGAAATGGAAAGCGAACAAATCCACAGCAAGAGCGATGACGTTGCACGATAGGTACTTGTAAAAAAGAGCGTTGTGCGTTTTGATGTTGAATGCCATGTAACGAGCGGCGCGATCGACCATTTCTCTCTCGTAATTGTCATATCGGTGGACTCCTACAGCAAGATCTTCGAAGAGTTTCTTGACTTTAGGGTTTTCAGCATTTTTTGAAAGCTTCCGTGGAATGTAATACAGAGCGGCCAAAATGAAGAGCACCCAATGAATCCATCTGTAGAAGAGTAGGTAGCGACGGTCTGACCCCACTTCAATGTAGGGGTATGACAGGCAAATGTTGATGTAGTCTAATCTAACTTGTGTTTCTGCATTGAAGTGCGAAGCGCACGTGATCACATCTCTGTGGAACCACGAATACCACACGGCGGAGAAGCCACCGAGCATTACCCAGAACGTCCACTGGTAGTGCATCTTAAGTACCATGCCATCGCAAGGAGCCGTGCAAACTGTCGGTCTTTTATTGAAGATATTTACGACATTGCCGACGATCTGTCGTATAATGTCGAACGACCTGCCACCTTGTCCGGGCATACCCATGATTTTATCTCTGAAAACAAATAGAAAAGTCTAAATTACTGGTACACTCTACTCCCCCTAACAATACTTTTCTTTGATGAAATTGGTGGGGGACAAAAATTCAAACTTGCAATACGTAAGCCGAAGGTAAGGTATTCTACATGCTTCTGACGTCGACAGTATCATTTGCTCGTAAGAACAGCACACCAAAAAAGTATAACACATACTTACGCATAATAGTAATAATTAAAATAATATTAGCAGTAGTAGGTATCAAAAAAGATTTGAAGCTTAAGCTTTGATTCAATGCGAAATATAACTGCAAATGAATGAATTCATTAACAGGAGGTGAATCAACAATTTAATCTGACTAACTTCAAAAAATACAGGCCATGAGTACTTCGCTTTCCCTGGCAAGCTGTTTGCCCACCAATACGAATAAACGCATCCATAAAAATTTCCTGAAAGTCGTAAACTTTTCACATCGATGATTATTTTATCGAGGAACCAAAGAGCAATTAACATATTTCGAACCCACACAGCGGCCTCAGATCTTTACTCCAAAAAATATTCCACTGAGTCCAACTCTTGGTTTTAGACATGAACAAAATTCAAGTAAATAGAAACAAAAAAATTACCGAACACGCTTGAAAATGTACTGACAGCGTAGCGTAGCGTATACGCAGTTTCTCACAGATCGACTCGAAGACGCTAGAGAAAGATCCGTATTAGGTGCTTTACAACTAAGACGCAAGTTAAGAGTTGTTTCGAATACAAGATAATTTTGTAGTTTTGTCATCAACCTTCAAGTGAGAAATATTTAAGTATCCTGTAAGCCATAATTTACCCGTTTGGCTTACAAATCATTTCTCATTGATGATATATTTTAAAGCTAAGTTAGTTTAATCAAAGCAACATACTGATCAGACACTGATGAACAACAAATAGCAAGTATTCCAAAAAAAAAACCTATATTACATTCCATACATCAAGAGCTTTGGCAAGGCGATGTCTAAGTTGTATGTCAGCAGGTAATGTTCTCTCAGGAACGACTGACTGCAAAAACAATTTTCTGATTTGCATATAATTTGAGCATCAACACAAACAAGTTCGAGTGACCACAAAAGCTCCCGCCAGTCAATAAAGATTCAGGGTTCCTCCCAGACCAACAGGTCATAGGAACTTTTTCCCTTTATTGGAGCATTTTGAATTTAGCTTTATATACTGTGAACGGAGTCGCTCTCGATATTCTTTCAAGATGTTCGACGACACACGAGACATGTGCAAAAAAAAATTAAAGGGTAATTTCAGGTTCATGCTAAATCGCTTGCAAGAAAGATCCCCGATTATGGAAACCTATTCGACACAAACTTGAAACAGTTGAACGAATGGGATATTTTGCCACCTTATGGAACGAAACGTGTGTCAGGATATGCCGTGTACCTCCACAAACAAAAATTTCGAGCACTCACCTTGTTCAGTAAGAAGTTTAGCGACAATAGTTGTCAGCCCTAGAGCCCTCTGTCAGCTCTTGGCCTTGTCCTTGTCCGCTGTGCGCTCTCTGCCCACAAAATAACATCGTCAGCATTTCATCAGGCACGAACATCATTAACAATTCATCATACCCGATGTGCACATTGAGTTTGCATCGCTGACGTGCAGAGCTTTAACATCATACTAATAAACTCACAGCAGTACTGCCGTAAACGGCAAGGCAACCAGCATAGAACACACGTAAAACCCGTTAAGCACAATCCCCTAACTGGCTAATATGAAAATAAATGGGTCCACCGATCTACCGTCTTACGGGAGTTCGATGCGAAACCGAAGACAATGCTTGTTATTTTAGAAAATTGTGCATCTGATGATATTAAACCATAGATTCTCACTCACTTCAATTCACCAATGACACCTCAATAGTAAGCCCCTACCCACTTCATATCACGTAAAACCAGGAATGCATATCAGCTAATGTAAATTATAAGTTAAGTCAAACCAAAATGAACACCGCGCCCAGAACAAAGGAAACGTTAGTCACTCAATTATTTTCGATAGATGACATGCACACCTGAGGAAACAAACAATTATAAAACATTGAAATATATACAAAAGTTACCAAGAAAAGGCTAAATTCGAACTATAAAAATGCCGCACATTCATACATTATATTTTATGGTGGTAACAAGCACACTTTAAATACGATATAACGTAACTGCAGCCATAAAACGTATATATTTAATTCTATACCAAAAAAAGCGCAAGCTTTCACAGGTTTTTAGATCATAAATGTTTTTCCATGTAAATTTAGTTAACCATAATGCCTGTATTAACTATCAGGAAACTGTACACTGAAATAATAAATGTTGGTCAATTCCAAAAGGGAGAAAATCTGATTCTTTAAAGCGAGAGTACTGAAGATAGTCAATTTAAATCGATACTGAAACTATATTTCAGGCCAATACTATTACCATTAACGGACTGATACAAACAGAAACAGATACTTCTATCAAAACAATAAAAAATTGGTCAAAAGAGGAGACACAGTGTTTATCATAACGAATTAAAAGGTAAAAATATCTTAGCATTTTCCCTCCGTAAAGCATGCGGCCAATTCTACAGAAAATATTACTCGTGAGAGGCTGATCTATTCCTTCCTTTGCTTTGGAAACTTTGGAGCACACGATCTAGTCTAGTCACTCATGTCCTTAGTGTCACTACAATGGATGTTAATATTATTCAACTCTTCATTTTCACATAACATAATCTTGAGAATACACGTGTTCCACAGCGAGGTGAATAATGCCATCGCTTTAAATTTAACAAGGCAGTCAAGGAACCCGATACCAAATTCGAATGCGCTACTCGCCCACGCGATGGATTACTCCACTTTACCACATCAATACATTTCATGGCATGGAAATTGCCACACCAAGCTACCGCCTCAAAATTACAAGCTATATAATACTGAGAATGAGAGATTTTCTTCTCTCTGTAATTCTCACCACAAATCAGTTTATACTTGAAGTACAAAGTTAACTCGTAAACGTAGAAAGGAAGCCGCATATGTTTCATAAGATAGGAATATTATGTTGTACCTTCCTTTCAAAAAAAAGCACTGCGCCCGGAGTAGCAAACCCTGACCTCGGGACCAGGACGCAAGAACGCTATTGTCAAACAAGCGATCGAAAAAATAACGCGCATTTGATGCTTCACAGGCCTCACACACCAGAAAATTGCCCCTTAAAATGTCAATTTCAAATATAGAGGACGAGTGTACTCTCAACTAAGACGTCAAGTCAAAGCAGGTGAAAACAGTTTTCATCATATATGAAATACAAAAATCTATACTTTGAACGTCAAAATTCATCTGGCGTAATTAAAGACAGAGTTTTAGCGCCTTTGAAGTCAGTTTGGCTTGCAGTCGCTCCGCTCTTAGAGATCTAGATCTTTTCCAGTGATCAACCGATTTGTCTCATTCGCTTTTTTTTAAATACGCTCTATTTGTTCAGGGTAAAAACACTCTCTGTGCTATTCTGCAGACCAACTAATGCTCGTCCTTATGAAGAACCAAAGAGCTCGCAATTACAGCTCAGTCGAGCACAGCATTTGTACTACGATTCATTTCTTTTCAAGTACAGAAAAAACTTTTCAGACGTGAACTACAAATGTTGCCCATTTTGTAGAGTAGAGAAACTCTTCAAGACGCTTTCTTGGCTTGTCTCTCACAGCTTCAAAGGCATAATGCCTTTGAATGTCGACAGGCAATATACTCGAATGAGTAAAGCAAAGTTTAAAAATTGTCTGTGTAGTTTCCGTCTTCGTTGGTAAGTACCACAGCTCTAGATAAACCAACCACTTGATGACTTTATTGTGTCCGTATAGTGTTATTTTACTAACGATTGATTTTCAGATTGTCCAACAACCCGCAGAGCTGACGTCAATAACTTTAACTGGGTTCAATTAAATATTGGTTGACCCCATGATGCACGTGAATAAGGGAATAAGTCAACGAAACTCAGTTAATTTTCCTGGCAGATCGTGGCAGAAAATACGATTTAAACTCAAACGATTTCGTTCCTACATTATTTCAAAGTGACAAGTATTTTGTAATACGACAGTGATATGTTGTTAGAATACATATCTAAACATTAATTTTTTAATCAATACAATTCGTAGACATTCATAATAATTTGATTGATTCAATTTTAAGGCCTTGATCTAACTCGTATAAATGCTAACATAATCGTGCTAATTATTGAAAATGTCCCAATATCTACACACTTCATTCCCGAAAACTTATTTGTAAAATTCAAAAATTCAAGTTAGCGTTTCCTTGTCAGTAAACTTGACCCACTCAAGTACACATCATCGCCATGAACAATAGGTGGAACGTTACTTGAAATTATGCTGGTCGCGCCCAGTTTTGTTTCCGGACAAAGATGAAACGACCACATGCGAGTGCGAGCCAAACTGAATATAAATACGCCTTTTATCGTAGTACCTAACGCGAAGAAATTCAGTCCCGATAGAATTCAAAATATGGGCAGAAGGTTTGGGATGTCAAAATTGAAGTCAAATTTACTTTAAATTTGCCCGTCAACGTTCACCGCGTTCTATGCGAAGAAACTTCACATACATAGATTCTTTATAGACCAAGTCAACACAACTGCGCGCTTTCAACTGATAGATTTNAGTCCTTTAGCTGAAAAATGGAAAACGTGACAGTGAGCCGCAAGAAAGGAAATGACAGACAGATTAATGTAGTTAAGTAGCTCAGGACACCCCCGAGGAGCGCCATTTCCTCTAGGCGCGCTGACAATACGGCTTTTCGCCAGCACACCTACCTGAAGGGAAAATCCATGTGCTTTTCATCCTACTGCGAATCCAGTACTAGTTCGGTATATCATGAACGGTAATTTTCCAATATTAAAGACTTCTTAGATGTATTTGCGGTGTTACGTAAGTTATAAAATTTAATGCGTAATGGTTGGTAAGAAAACGACTCGGCACCCAGAACCTATTTAAAGTGCAGCTTTCTGTACAAATGAGCATCAAAACTGCACAGAAAAACACGTTGCCAATTGCCTAATTTGGATGAACGTCTAATCTCTTACCTATCCACAAAGATGAATTGGTCATCGAAAATGAAAGGAGATATGAGATAAGAACTAGCTTAAACCGTACTATTTTATCAGGGTCGTGATCAGTGACTTTTGTCTATAAATAAACATTTGTGGCATCCGTACTATCATTCCACTTTAATTACTGTTGCTAGGCCCAAAAAAATGGTACCAACTTGAACATGCTGATCATGAACTAATGTAGAATTGGTATGCGTCTAAAATAGCACTGTATGCAATGCAATAAATCATCCTTAAGGCATCGCATTAAATACTCGGGAGTTTTGCACATATTTTCATCACCCAGGATATTCGAAACAAAGAAGATATCTTAAATTTATTTGTACATTAGTTGTCATACAAGTAAAATACAAGCACATTTTAAAAAAAAAAATTATATTTATTTAAACGCTAAAACCACAGCTTCCACTCGACGAGTGTTTCATTGAGCAATGAGTCTCTGTAAGACGAAAATTAAAAAATGACGTAGATACAAACGTTAGATACTCCCGCAGGTAAGTTGTATGAAACGCTGTCTCAAAGTGACGACAAAAAAAAAACAAGAACAAGGATAAAACTTGCATAACTCACAGCCAAACTTCTGATGAAAAAAGTGTAGCTAACTACCGAGGTAAATAGCTAAGGAATTTACTCAGAAGAGTTTCCCAGACATGTTCACGAGAATAGTCGCTATTATCGTATCTCCAAGGGGAGCTCAGGTATCGTACATGTTTTTCAATTAGCCTCAAGTCTCGTAAATATGCTGGAAAATAATCACATCACTGAATATCCCAGGAAAAACCTTCTAGACAGCAACAGAGACAAACTCAAATATAAGACAGAACACCGACTTCGGCTCTTTTCTACGTTTCTGAAATGACTAGCCGCAATAAGGCGGCGCTCTTCCTCGCCGGTTCGCACTAAAAATTTCAAGTATAAGGCTTAGTGTGCAATTCTCTCCCATAGTCACAGAATACGGACCCTACATTATTGTTCTAATCTGTTCTGCTGAATGAATCAAAACAAATAGCGAGCGAATAAGACTGAATCTAATTTGCATTTGCGAACATATCAGTGTTCCCAGAATCGGTCGAGACCCTTCATATCCAGTACAACACACCGCGTTGTACAACAGTGGACATAAAATTAGACGACTAGCGGTTTGGATACAAAAATTGTTCACATACTATCATATATCCAATTCACTAGGAAACTCCATAAAATGAACCTAAGTCAGCAGTCAGTTATGAAAAATTTTATGAACATCAATGTAGTCCATAACAAATGGTTTAAAAATTGTAACAATTTAAATAGTTAAGAGACTTCATTATTATCGGCGTAACCCAAACTTTCCACTGCGTCTGAATGGCACTCCTTCAAATGTCGAAATAAAAAGTAACGTCAGTAATTAAATGAAAACACCTAACTGCAACATTAACAATTTGAGAGCAACACAATGTTGAGCAAACGCGAATTACTGCGAGCCTTTCTGGCCTCGCATAATCATCATTTGTTGTGCGTGAAGAGGATTGTTGTACACACCAGGCTTGCCCTGCTGTGGAACTTGAGGTCTTTTCTGTCTACTGTTGGGCAGAGTCGTAGGATCGTTAATAACAATTGCAGCCAGGGAGGGCTCACTCAGCCTGCAGAGCAACATGTAGAACCGAGTGTCGGACATATAAGCTTTGAGCTTCAGTAGTACGTATATGTCTCCAACCTTGCAACGCTTGATGACCTTCATGATTTTGATATCGATGTCTTTATGTTCTTTAGATATCATGGAACTTTTGGGTTGGAGAGCAATTTTCTGGAAGTACGGTAGCTTATAGCAACAAAGTTGGATCAAATAACCCACCGTAACACTGATAACAACAACTAAGTACACCCACACAAAGAAGAATAACTTTTCATACACCTCCATCAATCCCAAGTGGCAACCGAAAACTTCATCCCTACCAGCAGTGAGCTGATGTTGAGTTTCTAAGTGACATTTCGCGAAAGGAGGAAAAGTCTTCGAAATGTAATCTGAGTAGTTCTCCGTGTCACGAGCAGTGGTGAAAGCGTACAATCCATAGCGAAAGAAACGATTATGGAGAAGGTAGTCCACAAACCAGAAAGCAATTCCATCAACCAAAAGAGCCAGAATAACCGGCAATAGAGCATTAATGTAAACAGGGTTATGAGATCTAAGATGCTCAATGAGATATCGAACAACTACTTCCAACGTATCTTTCTCATCGTCGCTCTCCAAACTGAGTGAACTTGAACAAACATCAGCATACATCTTCCGAAGTTTTTTACTTTCGAAGGATTTGGCAAACTTTCGGATTAAGAAGTAAGCAATTGCAACAACAAACATCGCCCAGTGAAGCCAGCGGTAGAAGAAGAGGTACCTCCTTTTGT
>VOMN01142761.1:0-14774 GCA_014899125.1 Orchestia grillus
GTATGGCACATATGGGATATGGCACTCATGGGATATGGCACACATGGGATGGCACATATGGGAAAGGCCACACATGGGATATGGATAAATGAGCCTCCAAGAAGGCCAACCGGGATTCACCCAGTGTAAGTCTACGGTATTTTTGGCGAATATTTAACTTACTTTCATCTTTCACTTCATCTACGTACAAATAGATTAAGAATGAATGAAAAATTTAAGTCAGATCGTAGAATATTTTTAAAACACTGGTGCCAAGTATAATCTAAGTAATGATATCGTGTCATTGGATGTTCCACACGTCAATACGGACTTAGTTATTCATGTGAAAAACACAGTACTATAACTCTGAGCAAATTCCCTAATTTATTGAGATGCAATCGCTCTTAACCGCGGAGCACTTATCAATTGCACACTAGATTTGTCTTACTTATTATTTGTAATTATTTCACCCTTGTTCCCCCTTGGATCACATAGCCCTCCACCACTGAGCTGACGAGTATAGGTTGGCACACTCATGCGTATCCCAATTATTGTGAGAAACTGTGTAGGTATTTGCAACAGACTCTCTTCATAGAAGTGGGCGACTCTTTTTGGTTTGAAGCGTCGCCGTGCTTGGCAAAAATGTTCCTTGATATTTGATGACACTTTTTCGACACGAGAACATGAATTTTTTTACGAGAAGATTCTAAACAGACCATTTTCATCAATTGTTTTAAAGAACATGTAAGGGTTGAAGAAAATTTAAAAAGCGTCACTATGTATTAACATATATGCAGATTAATTTTAGCGTTTAGAGCAAGTGACACTGACGAAGATCATGGTAAGTTACTGCAGGAAAATTCCTCTCTCCTATTCATAAGTGGAGTCCTAAATTTTATTCTTCATATTGTAATCGTTAGATTTTGACACATTATACAATAAAAGGAAAATAAAATCGACTTCTACATGCGTAAGTGTAAACATTGTACGACGAGCTTCAGGAACTGAAAATTAACAGCATCTGCTATTAATCAGTAAATTATGCGTACACCAAAGGATGACCGACCTCCACACATCATCGAATTGGGATGAGAGAGGTTCACTTCCGGAGCCGCAGAGGCGGCTTGCGGTTAGCCTCCTCTCATTTGTAATCAAAGCAAAGGTCGCTTGCAACACCATTGCTCATCTCAAATATCAGGCTCCCATGCGATGTTTTAATGACGAAACCGCGCTTGTTCAGCCTATCTAACGGGCAGCTGCTATGTGTATATATATATATACAAGCCCTGGCATGTGTTGACGGATACATTTATTGATGTCGGGAATTGAAGGTTTCAGCTGATTTTTAGGGTTGCATTCAGGAACCGTGTTCTGCTTGGTTCACGGGACAGGTTTACAATTTCTCGTGCCAGTAGGTATCTTCCAAAGTTCTAGATCGTTCCACTTTTCTATTACGATTCGACAAGCATGCTTTTAAACTCGTCTCATTTCCCTCTACCGTTAAAATGTATCCAGACCCTTAAAATGTTCTAATTTTTAAAAGCCCATCACCACTAGAGAAATCAAACACACCCTTAAATCAGTCACATTTTAAGGTCGAGTTCTTATCAGGCCCGAGCATTCTTCAGGATAATACATTCATGGAGTCCCACTCGTAAAAACCTTTCTGCTCCTCTCATTGTGTAGGTCTGGTACCAACGCGGCATATATTCGAGAATTGAAGTCAAATAAGCATTTGTATTAGCTTACATTCCTTAGCTATTGTTTATTTAATGTTGAAATGAAGGCAATTGATGATAAAACGGAATATTCTACAGCAGTATACTGGAGGCAGTGTGGCGTACAGAGGCACAGCGAGCGCTGACGTCTTCAACGAATGCTGCTACTTCAGGAATGTGACGAATTCAAAACATAGCTTAGCTAGTACTTCATGAAACCACATAAGTTATAAGCATATGAATCTTGAGATTAAAAATGCGTCTTCAGAGATTTATTTCCCCAAGAATTTTCTCCTTCACAATTTCCTGAGTAGCCAGTTCAAGTTTACTGGTCTTGAAAACCTCATATTTTACTTCACTCATTTAAAAAGCACTCTAATAACTCTGTCATTTGAAAACAATTAATTATCTTGAAGCTCACACATCAACATTCTGTTGTCTCCAGGGCTGCTAGGCTACATGAATTCCCCCCTCCCTCTGCTCCCGATCGACCAACCATCTCGGATCCTAGAGCAAAACTCTCGTGCCGCCCTACACCTGCACACGAAGCTATCATAAATTTTCATGTATGGTAACGCTGCAGCGGTTCCCTATTGGTCGTAAGAAAGTCAACCAGGGGTGTGGGGGCCAATGGGAGGCCGCAAGAGATGTGACCTGCAACAGGTCGATGAGATCATAATCTGCGGTTTGTCAGAGCCACTTGGCGGCAACATGGCCGAAAGTCCACAGAAAACCTCGCCCTCGCTCTTCATTCCGCTCCAACTCTGCTATACGAGCCGCTTGTTATGTGCGTCGTCACATGCACGTACACAGCGACATGTGTACGCAGTCGCATGCACGCACTTGAATGGACACGGTCACAGACGTAATCAAGTACGTAGTCATATGCACGCAGTCACATACGCAATAAAGTACACAGTGAAGTACGTAGTCATATGCATGCAGTCACACGCTCGCAGTCACATCCGCAGTCACATACAGACGCACAGCGGAGTCTCATACACTCTCACACAATCACATCAGTCCCACAAACAGGGTGTAAATACACCCGTGCACTACGGACTCAGCCTAACGTACTTAGCGTAAGGTACTTAGACAATATACTTAGAACAATGTACATAGCACAACGTGCTTAGCACAGTACATTTAGTTCAATGCACGTAATAAGCGTGTTTTGAACCAAATGTCAAGAACACGATAGAAGAAATGGAGGTCAACCGGCGCGTTATATGTACAGGAGGCCTCGTATCCCTGATACCGCGCTTCCAAACTTGTGATACGGGTTGACAGACTTGGGCGTGACCGTTGGTTATGAAGTGCAGTTCTGGGTAGCTGAGTTGATTTATATGCTCCTTTCAGAGTCATCTCGCTACATTGTAAGATGTAGAGATGTACCATTGGGGAAAGCACTATCATTTATAGCTGTTAGTTTTCCTTGCTTTAATCCACTCTTTCATTTAATGTTCGCTTCTAAACTAGAAGATCGGGAAGCTTTACCATGAACCCGTTGTTCTGTGAGTGCAGTCGTCAAGAGAACGTCAAGGAAAATTCCAGAGTTTTGCTTCTCGTATGATAGGAAAATTGGTCAACGCAGTAAGACTTCCGTGGATTTATGAACATAACAAAATTATTACCATCCAGTAGTTTACCAATACCGATCGTTGAGACCTCTTTAAATATCATGAAATGTTCGCGAACAATCATTTAAAGTTTCGGTGAAGTTCAAACTTTTGCCTGTACGGCACTTCAATAATGGATAAACAACAGCAAGTACAACTGAGTCCGGTATTTACTCAGTCTTTACTTCAGTCTCATCGGGCTCCGTCTGGTTTGGATGTAGCCCTGATTCAAAGAAAATATTCCGACAGCATTCCTCCGATGCGCTGATGTGTGTTTTGAATATCTTAAAAATGTTTGGGCATTTATGCCCTGGCGTGGTTGACAAAACGAATGCCGGTTGTGTACCGGCAGACTATCTACGCCTTCATTCACGAGGAAAACCGACCAAAAAACTATAAAGTTATTCAACCAGGTAACCACGCGCGCATAAAATCACTGTCGTCGTAGTAGACCAAAAACATTGCTGCAATGCGGGCCATGGTTAGTCCGTAAGAATAGCTTATTGCTGCTGATATTTTAACTTCGGGCAACAGAAGGTACATATCGTCATCGATCTTTTTTTTGCCATTTCCACAAAAACTCACCCACAACTCACATTGCAGCGATTTTTCAAGGATATGATGCATAAATTTCCGTCATTTCTTACTGGGTAATTCTGAGCGCTTGCTCATTGTGGCTGAAGAATTATGACTTTACCCACCGTGTGATTTGCAGGGGAAAGGCCGTCTATAAATCGAGGAGGGATGACGTATTCAAGTAACCTGCAGGTCCGGAAGCTTGATGAAGATCAATGGAGGAGTGATAAAGACTCAGCATGCGTCATTGGACTGTTTGAATCCGATCATGTAACCTAACTCCATCAAGCCAAGTCTCATGCGCTTTTTCACTCCTGGATGTTTCCATGAGCAATGATACGCTGGTAACTCTCAGTATTTTTGGCCGTGTGAAGGGAGGACATAAGGTGGAAGCTTCACCTTCCTGCACATAAGGGCTCGAACCTTAAGTTCTGTTACAGACTTGTTCACAGAACCTAAACTTAAAAAATAAACTGCATAAATCCTCGAGAACAGAATTGATTTCCACCTTATTAATTCAATTGTATACATCGTGATTCCACCATTTCCATTGAAAACTTATTTCTTCTTGTCCAAATTCCTAGACTTTACGCTGAACCCCAACGACGTCATCACTTCACGCTGGTGACATAACTTTTTCCGGTAAGATTCGCAGTCTCTAACTACATGCTACGTGAGTGGGGCAGTGCTGTAGGCCTACTGTAGAGGCCACCATGAATATTTCTCATGCAAACTACACCCTGCTGTTTGCCCACCATTGACGGTCCCTGTGGTTTGCGGTATCTTTTGTTATCACGAGTGTGTAACACACAACGTACGCAACGTACGCAGTGTACGCGTCGTACACGACGTACACAATGTACACATCAAATACAACGTACGATATGCACACAACATACGCCACTACGTCTTATGGCCAAATAAACTTGAACAGCCATTCATACGCGCATCAAAGCAAGACAGCAGGCCATATGTGCGCTGGTCACATCACTGTAAGATGTCACGCGCTCCCAAACAGCACTAACCGCTCGCTTTTGGCCATCGTTGAAGTGCGAGAGCTGTTCATGGATCATTGGTTGAATATGTTGTAAATCGTCACCTTGCATTTGTGGTTTGAGTCTTTCTTATCAATGAAGTGGCGTGTAACAGTCGAGGCGTGTTGCTCCCTGATCATCATAAGCGTGTAACCGTCGAGGCGTGTTGCTCCCTGATCATCATAAGCGTATAACCGTCGAGGCGTGTTGCTCCCTGATCATCATAAGCGGTGTGCTGCACCGCTTCGCTCACAAAATAATGGATTGAATAGCGCTCGTCTCCAGCACCAGTCCCTGACGTCATATATTTTTCAGCGCCCCGATTTGTTGATTAAAATTTCATTGCGCGGCGAGTTTTCATTAGCAAATTGTGAGGCGCCGCAGGTCGCGTTTTGATAATTCCCGCCCCAGGGCTGTGACGGGCCTCGGGGCCGTGCACCCCAGCGAGGGGGGGGGGGGNGGGGGGGGGGTCGATCAGTAAGTATGTACGGGTGCTGTATAATTCACTGGAGAAGTATCTTCATCTGGCGTCTTTACCTCCGTCTGTGAATTAAAAATCGTGTAATTCAGAAGTCCGGTTGTGTTTATTTGTAATGGGAAGATAATTTAAGTTCTTTGTTAGCATACAACTTTGATTAAGCGAGACCCTCGTCGGAATTAAATCTATTCAATCATCTGCCATGTTTCATTTTTATCCACAAAAACAGCCTTTACTTTTTCTCGGCTCGGCTAACATCTGAAAGTCGTAAAATTAAGACATTCTGAGGAATTCGCTGAATTCAAAGTATATATTTAACACGTTCGCCGACACCGTGAAAGTTAGTACCATTATTTCTCGCCATCACGATTCATATTAATATAAACTTGAGTTTTTATTATCCTAATGGTTCAACAAAATGGAAACACTTGTACCCCATTCATAAAGAACAAAGGTGCGCATGGATGCCAGAAGCAATAATTAAGGGTAATAATTAACTTAGCTAAGTAGCAGTTGAGCTAGAAGTAGCAAAATACCCGTCGACTCATATGTGCGTCATGTGGCAGTCAACGTGTTCAACACTTGATACTTGACATATCCTCTCTATATGTTCATAATATAATGACGATGATTTACTGTCTCTTCCCATAATTTCTGAATACTATACGAGCAATATCTCTTCTTCCACAAAATTCTTAAAACAATTCCATACTATCCTATCCGAAATAAAGAAGTGTCTATTTCAACGCATAAGCCACTCATATAACGCATTAGCCACTCACACAACACATAAGCCACTCACATAACACATTAACCACTCACATAACACATAAGCCCCTCACATAACACATAAGCCACTCACATAACAACCACCTAAGATAAAGTCACACTATGTTCTACCAGATCAAGACTGCTGTAACCTTAGGTACCCGGGAGCGCTAGTTCCTACTAGGATGGTAATGTTATAGCGTAAGACAGAATCGCGCTATGTTCGACAATCAAGGCCGTGATCGTTATGACCCGTAGATATATAACGGAGAATAATTGAAAATTAGGACCGGGATCGCTACGACCTAAAATATATTACTCACTATGTTCAAAATTAAGACCGAGACCATTACGGCTTGAAACTTATAACCCATTACGTTCAAATATTAAAACCGAGACCGTAACGACCTGAAACTTACAACCCATTACGCTCAAATATTAAGACCGAGACCGTTACGAGCGATGACGGTCACCCAGGCACCCGAAGACGCGGGTTCACGCGAGTGCTGGGAGCGCGTTGTGCGCAAGCATATCCTTGTTGTCACACCGGAGAGCGCCGACGTGGCGTCAGGAAGGCGAAGAAGGAGGGCTGTTTACGCAAGACTGGAACTGGTACTCGCAATAGCACGCGAGGCTTTAACATCATAGCCTCTGGTTTGAGATAAAACAAAGCTCTGTTTGGAATTAAGCCATGGAAAAGGTGTGGGCGCCAAAACACACTTCAAGAACGGTTTCTATTTACTGAAATGTGAGCGGGTCAAGAATAAGTTTGAGAGAATCTGAGCCAATTTTATGTTCATAAGAATTGTTCCTTTGACTCAGCATGACACACAGTTTGCATCAATGGGAGACTACAAATGGTCTAAGGCTCTTGGACAGATTTCCATTTGGCATATTTTCTTTAGATTGCCAACACTTTAAAAACCCGATTTTTGCCTGTTGAGGAAACCAAGGCTACGTAATGGCGTAGTGACGAACGCTGCCTGACAGCCCACGGTAAGAACTACGGGCAGGCAGAGCGGCGAAGACTGCACGAAAGTGTTGATACGATAACTTCTACATAGAGCGTTATAAGAGAATACTTGATACTAGATTGAAGACCACCTGATACATATCTCCCAAACAACGCTAGCAAAGTAGAATTGTGACACAGACTACATAGCATTCAAACAAGTTTTGTTTTAGCTCCTTCAAAATTTTACTTCAGTTCACCCTATTTCGGCCCACAGTCCAAAAAACTATGTATCGACTCACAAAAACTTCTAGAATAATGCATCCCTGATAAAATATATATAAATTTTTCTAACTAGTAAATTTACTTTGGGTTCACTTTTCACTGCAAGGACCGGCTTCCGACGTGTTTGAAATCAAATGAGATTGTTTAGTCGTGCACAGTGTGCATCATCTGAATACGTGGATAGCACATCCTGTTCTCTCTCCATTAGAATTTCTGAGCACTCGGGAAGTAGTTATAGATCTGGGAAACGTTTAAGAGCACCTCCTCAGGCAGCACTTGGACGTCATGATGAAAGCTTGGATCGTCTTTGAATTCGAACAATTATCACGTTTTCATATCTCGTTTAAGTTATACAGTTTCCCATTGCAGAGTCATTAAGTACATTTCTAAACGAAAACCAAACCTTACCGATACTAATAGTACATTTCCGATGAAATTGATGCCTCGATGATTTATTTTAGTCGAATTTTATGATCATGTTAGTTTTTTTTGTGAGTTCTGTTTATTAGTATTTTCATGAAACATCAATTTTTTGTAACGAATGAATAAGTAACAAAACGCGATAATAAGTCTAGTGACATACATATGATAATAAGTCTAGTGAATCGAAACGTTTGGTATATTTTACATGATGGAAAGGTAATTTTAACGCCCTAATTTCCTTGGTGAGCTCTCCTTGTCCAAATCTTTGCTTACGCAGCTTTGTGACGACCACTGGGAGATCTCAGTGTGACAAACACTGTATGATGGCAGGGTGAGAAACACTGTGAGATTTCAGTGTAACAAATACTGTATGATATAAATGTCAGTGTGAGAAACACTGTCAGATGACGCAGTAACTACACGACCACGAGTGAAAATGTGAACTGGAACTTCGAGATAACAATGGAACCTCGAGATAACAATGCTACAAGGACTTCCAGTTAACAATGCGACGAGATAACCATAAAACAAGGACCACAAGAAAACAATACGACATTGGCCTCGAGATAACAAAGCTACGAGTCAACCATGAAACAAAGACCTCGAGATAACAATGCCACGAGTCAGCCATGAAACAAAGACCTCGAGATAACCTTGCCCCGCAGACCGCAAGATTAGCCTCGTCTCGTTGAGCTGGGGCTGTGAGAGGAGCCGTAAGGGCTCTAGACGCTCTCGGACTTGTAACCCTCCGTCACTCACCGTGACCACTCTCATGCCCTCTGAGTGGCCCTTCTGGTCGTCCTAAGCTCATAGTCAAGTCATACTCACCAGCTACTCAAGTCATAGCAATGTTGGAATAACAGACATTTCGAGCTTCGGAACAGACGGAGAGTGACGTCCAGCTCGCAGCACCAGCCCGCATTTGCTGTGGCCTCCCTGCCCTCGACAGCACGGCTGGGCTAGTCGAGAGCTGCCCTGGCACTCGCCTTTTCCACTCACTTTGGGCGGCCGTGGGCGCACGACGGACACGTGAGGTCAGTGTGCATGAGATATTTCGTTTCTGCTCTCAACATCTCAGCGCCGGCAGCTGATGTTCTTACGCGAAATGTTTTTTTCTTACGCGTTGAAGCTCGAATTTTATTTGAAAATTTTTTATATGAGTGGTTATTTCTAGTGATACGGTTATTTTACGTGATACTGCTATTCTACGTGATCCGTTTATTTTATACGAACAGTTTTTTAGTATGAGTTACGTTTTACACGAAACTATTGTTATAAATGACGCTGTTATTTTGAATGGAGCTATAATTTTGCTTGAAAGCATTATTTTGGGTAAAAAAACTGTTACTTTAGATGGGGAAACTTTTTTACATGGAGAAACTGTTACTTTACACAAGAAACTAATTTTACTGGAGGAAACTCTGATTTCACGTGAAACTCATACGTTACGTGAGGAAACTGTCATAACACTCATGTGCGAGGCGGAGGCTGTCCAAGTGTTGAAGCATTGGTGTTGAAGCCGTCAGAAGTGTTGAAGCNTGGTGTTGAAGCCGTCAGTAGTGTTGAAGCATTGGTGTTGAAGCGGTCAGAGGTGCAGGGTTTGCCTTGAGTGGCTTGTTCCCTTCACAATTTGTGCCGACGTAGAATAATATTCACATGGGTGCTCTATTTGATTGTATTATTAATTGGTCTCTAATTAGTGCACGCTCTAATTGCAAGATTTAAGTGTCCGGAATTTTGATCTATTAACTCAAAGTAAATGATGACAAAATTTGGCCCATGACAATCATTTAAGGTAGATATATACCAACAATTCGGTATACATAGCTCAAGTTTTTCGTAGGAAAAAATTTGCTCGTGTCCGTTTGTAACGCGATGTTCCTGAGATACATCACAAATGACAACATTTTCAAGGAAATTCGAGTTACCAAACCCAATAGCAGTTTTTGTTAACATTTCAACCTTTCAGAATGTGTCCTTTGTTTCCACAATGAGATACTTTATCGAAGCTCGAATACTAACGCGTGAATGGAGCTTACGAGTGGTGGCGGGAATTTGTATAATTTTTTATTTTTCAACTCTTGCTTAAAGTTCACTAGGTTTGAGATGGGTAATGGGGTGTGAGACATCATTAAAATACTGCAAAGTTTCTGAAGTTTTTGTTAATGGCTGAAAACTAACTTAAAATGTTGGAACCTTGCGTGAGATTCTAGACCAAGGGGCCACATGAATGTTTTATCGGTGTCGACAACCCAAATGTTTTAAAACCTATTTTCTAGATCGAAGGACATTCTTGCTGAAGGAAAACAGAAATGTTGGAATATCGTGGTAAACCTGCAGCAATACAAAAAAAGGCCAAACTCGATTTGATGACCTTGATGCGTTTCATTACTGCCCACCATCGTTTTGAAGCAATGGAACGAGTCTCTAATCACTCATTACTGGCATGGAAGATCTGTACTTTCAGGTGAAGCCTAGTTCAAACTTTCAAATTTTGTTTCAAGCGACGTGAAATTCTCTCCAGTACTTTTCGAATACTTCATCTAAACGCATGTAAATTGAACAAGAATTCTTAATGTCATAAATTCGAAGACAATTTCAAAAAGAAGCACACGCTAGAAAAGCCTGAGTTGTCACCCTTTTTTCAATCCTGTGTTCAGTAATAAATAATCACGTTTTACTTTTCCTACTCACAAGCCTCGAAATATACAAGACAAATTGTGCAGCGAGCGTTCCATTGAGCGGGACCGGCCCGCTAATATTTAGTATGACCCAACAATAACGAAGCAAGCGTCTGTAACTGTGTTTGCTCTGCAATATGGCGTTTGTTTGAGCAAACAATAGGGCCATCGTCCTTTGTTTGCGCCCCACACTGGCCTGGGTTACTCGGACCCCGGCCCACCTCCTACAGCCCGCCATCCTTCACTGATACACAACTCCGTCTGCGTCGTCATCGCTGTCTTTGCGCCGATTATCAGCGTGAGAACCTCGGCATCCCCGACCCTGGCCGCGTCTGTTGCAGGTGTCGTCCTGTGTCACGTTATGTCTTAACTTGAATGCCCTCATGGCTGGGGTCTCGTGATGTTTCTTTATGTTTGTGGTGCATGAAGAATCATCATGTGTTCATTGGTTTTCATTCATCTTTTTCCCGCAACGTTTGTAAACCTGGTAGCTACAAGCCGACCCCACCTTCCATGCTTCAGTTTGCAACCAGCATCTACCTTAAGGACCATTTAATCCTTTTTACAATCAAATTTATTGTCTGATTTTCTAACTGCTTCAATGAGCTCAGATTCTGGGTTTATTTTCACTACCATAATTACCACAAAATAGAGGAGGGAATTGTCTACGTGAATAAATATCTGTGTCTGGCACACATGTTCCGCAACACCTCCATAGTCTCCGTCCCTGAACTAATGGCTGCAGCCAGGAACTGCTCGTGCTATCAACATCGTTGCCAGGCACACGCGAGTGTTCTCTAACGTAAAAAAAAAATCTTACTGATCATGTTTTTATCCTTTCTTTGACTATTTTTCAAAAATACACACATGACTTTTTTACCCTCTTTTAACTCTGCTCTAGTTGACATCTGCATATTTCACCACACCTGTCTAATACGGTTGCCTTCTGCAGGTTTTACCATCTCTGTCTAATGCAAGGGACTCCAGCAGCTGCTGCCATCTCTTTCTAATACGGAGCACTCCTGCAGCTATTACCATCTCTATCGAATTCGGGGAACCCTGCTATCACAATAAAAAAGTAGTTGTACTACTTCCATCATCTACGCCACTGATGGTTGCTCATGTTCCCTTGCATTTTACGACCAATTGAACATTCTACCTTTATTTTTTATTATTTACCTTCTCTTCAAGAATATTAATCTATCAGCAATTGTAATAAATTGCAAGCTAGGAAATTTCGGACGCACTGGTGCATAATACTGAAGAATTACCTATAGTGACGCTCGAAATTATTTATCCCGTAATGAATTATCCCGAGAAGGCCGGTGGTGCATTCACACGGTCTGTGTAACCGACGGTGCCCGTGTGAATGCAACCGGCCTCGCCACGAGATATCTCGGGATAGTTCGTTAAAGGGTAAATTAATCTTTACTCGCAATGAATAATTTTACTAACGAGCAAGGAGCGATATCCCTTGAGCAAATGTGTGATGGGGAAGAGTGCTTATCGTTATCGGAAGGTATGCGAAAGTAGTACAAAATATATAGTTACCTCATAAAAGCTGTGAGCTCTATCAATGTTTCGAAATTATCGTAATCTTTTTATACCACAAAATATTTTCATCCTATCAAGTTTGTTTGCATCTCATTGTGAGTCACGAATGGCCTGTGCTTTGAAAAATGTTCCATGAACAAATGAATTCAACTACAGAAGACATTGTAAAAACTTTTCTCGACCCGCAAAAACAATGGAAAATGAGATAATATATTTCTATTTCTAGTACAGTGATTTCAGTGAAATATTGTTACAGAAAACAGAAGCCTTGGGCTTCTGTCGATATTCTTGGCAGGCAGCGATTAGAATATAAAACCTTTGTTTTCTTTTATCATCATATCATATACCGGAACTCATTTTCATAATTTTCTATTTTAAATGAAGTCAAATTGTAATTCATATAATCAGGCCTTCTCATCCTTCTTCCTGTAGAATCGTCAACATATTTTCACCAGACTCACAAGATTTGCGAAAATTTGGTTGGACTAGGTAGAATTGATAAGACTTGGTCAAGGTTGGTTACACTTGGTCATGATTAGTCAGACTTGGTCGAAGTTGGTTATACTAGGCCATGAATGGTCAGACTTGAACCTACAGTTAGCCTTATTCACACTTGATCAGGGTTGATCAGACTTGGTTAGGGGTGATCAGACTTAGAATACTTGTTAAGACTTAGTCAGACTCCGAACTCTGTTTTCGCTGCAAGGAGCTCTAAAATACTACGATAGAAGCTTTATTTAATTCATTTTCAGATATGAGATATTTCTCAATGCAGACTTTTTTGAATGGAATATGCGTACTGAAGATGACAAATATACCCAAGTCGTCTAACGAAGTAACGGCATCTTTGCGTCGCCCACGATAAGCCACGAACTTGTGCCGCGGTCGCGCAGGTCCTCATCTACCCTACTTGCCTCCCTCATCCTGGAACTTGTATCGCTTATTTCCGTGTTCCTGGTCGCAATGAAACAAAGCCTTTTTACTCAGAGATTCATAAGAAATCTCATTAGAGGAAGCCGTCACCCGCAATGCACAAGCTGTCCAAAGTGTTTGCCCAGAACATTAAGCCTTCCTCCGAGGTTTCAACGCCGTCGCTTCCAATGAAGCTCGAGAAAGAATTTTCGTTACAGACTTTTTTTAAGAAGTGCAAGTCATGAGCGGTCTGTTCTGGACAATCCAGGCCTCACACTACAATATTTCTAGCTGCTCCAGTCAATATTTACCTTCTTAATGGAGTCCACATTGCCTTCAAATAGCAACCCTCCCAATACACCTCCACGCTCTCAGACCACAGCCGTGTTTTGCGACCGTGTTCTCGCCGTAAGCTTCTTTATGGCTGGCACATGTCGCCTTCCTGGTGCCCCGGACTGTGTGTGTAGGTGGTGAGTTTTGTGTTAAAATCGTTGACACTGAAATTTCCTCGTAACCTTTATTCCTATGTACAAAAGATGTTCTTTTCTTTCTGCCTAGTCTAATAAGCAAATGGGTGATTAACATACGCTCAGAAGCGGGTGATGAATCACTCTTTCAAAGGTAAGGTCACCTAATATTTAATGACTCGTTAAAGCAACATTACCTAACAATAGTGACTCGTTAAAATAAAATAACCCTTCGTTAAATAGTCATTAGAGCAAGATCACGTCCCATTAATGACGATGAAACAAGGTTACCCGATATTGATGACTTATTAAAACAAGGTCATCTAACAAGAATGACTCATTCAGACACATGCCACCTAGCATTCATGACTCATTCAGACACATGCCACCGAGTATTCATGACTCATGCAGACATGCCACCTAGCATTCATGACTCATGCAGACATGCCACTTAGCATTCATGACTCATCCAGACACATGCCACCTAACATTAACGACTCATTCAGATGAGGCGGCATAACATTAGTGGTAATTTAAACAAGTTCACCTAGCTTTAATGATGCATCAAAACTAGGTCACCTAACAATTATGGCTACTGGAAATCGGTTCACTCCCTTTAATGACTCGGCATAAAAAAGCGCGGAACACTCCTCAGTAACATCTCGCTGGGAAATTAAGCGACTAGAAGTCGATCAGTTTTTATCAATGGTAAACCTCACGCCATGCTATTTTTTAGACAATATTGCACGTCCTGGTGTGAGATATTGCATTAGCGTACGAGACGGCGTGTATAAGACATTGCATAGGGGTACAAGTCGGCATGTATGAGACATTGCATAGGGGTACAAGTCGGCATGTATGAGACATTGCATAGGGGTACAAGTCAGCGTGTATGAGACATTGCATAGGGGTACAAGTCGGCGTGTATGAGACATTGCATAGGGGTACAAGATGGCGTATGTGATGACAAAGATGAGATTTAGTATACGAGTTGTAGAATTGTGTAGCATTGGAAGGTTTTTTACAAATTCTGCCATTGCATCATGACATTTTTATGTTGAAGGCTCAATTTTATTCGTGTGCTAGCCTGAAAAGTTTAACAATCTACTCACATGTAAGAGTACGTGTATATATAAATATATATAAACATACAAGTAAATATGTACCCTGTATACACATATACTATATGATCGTGGGTAGAAAATCCTAAACCTCAATTTTCAGATTTAGATTAATTTGAGCAATTTTCGTTATGAATCAGAAGAGAGGATATGTTCAGAGTGAACTAATCGTTTAGTTTACGTCCTCTTGAAATTTTAAGTCGTCTC
>VOMN01142768.1:0-19927 GCA_014899125.1 Orchestia grillus
CTCCATCCTTTTCTCTCTCCTCCTATCTCCCGTAGCACTAGGTCCCAGGTTTGGGTGCACCCCCACCAAACTAATCGCGACCTCCATCGCTCGCTGCTTCAGGACTGGCACGAGGACAGGCGCCGAGCAGGGGCCCCGGAAGGTGCCGTCACCTCGATAATGATTAGGGAGGGTCACGAGGCGGCTACTCCCGGTCCCCTCTGCTCCCGAAGAGGGGTTGCTGGGCAATTTGTCTCTCGACATAACCCCCGCATTGCCCCCCCCCGGGGCTGGCGAGGTCTCAGTTCGGCCTCCCCAAAAGGGGGCCTCTCCTGGCACCACTCGGAGGTGCCTCGCCATGCCAGTTAGCAATGAAACAGATACTCTCACTCAGCATGCTTAATATTTTCAACCCTAAAAATGCAATTATCTACAGGAACAACGCACTTTCATCATAACTTACTATATCCGAAGAGGTAGCTACAAACCCTTTCAAAAACAGTTTACACAGCATTTTCCAGAGAGAAATTCACCTTCGACCGCTACCATTCAAGCAATTATAACGAAATTGAGAGAAAAGGGCACAGTACTTAATCAGAATAAAGGTAATTCAGGAAGGAAAGTGACTGCAAGCACACCAGAAATATTCGTTTAGTGCATGACTCAATTTAAATAAATCCGATAATCTCCTCTAGATGGAACACTTCAGGCTTAGCGAGGACGACGTTTATGAAAATTGTTGGAAAGGATTTACATATGGTAGCATCCAAATTGAAAACGTAACAAGAATTTTTGCCTCAAGATTTTGAAAGACAAATGACTTTTTATGAGTAGTTTTGGCAGCAACCATTGCGATTTGTTCAAAAAATTATTTCCAGAGATGAAGCTGCATTTCACATGAACGAGAAAGTTAATAATACGCAAAACAACAGGTATTACGGATGAACAGGTTCACATCCCGAAAAAGTATTTTTCAGTGTTTCTTTCAACACAGAAAAAGTTTCATATAGACAGGATTGGGGAGAAATGAGACTATAATTTGACTGCTCTTTTATGAAGGTAACCTTAATGGCGAAACCTACTATCAAATTCTGGGAGAACAGATTATACCACAGATTAGACAAGCTTTATGGTAGACAATTTGAAGCTGTGTGGTGAATGCAAGATGGTGTTTCTGGCGACAGGAGATTCCTAGTAGCTAATGTTCTTCGCGAAACATTTCATAATCGCATCATTGGATTCGGACATGAAAGAGAATAGCCGCCAAGATCGCCAGACCTCACTCCAAGTGATTTTTTCTTGTAGGGACATGTCAAATCAAAGGTCTATGCCACATCTCCACAAGATTTGGATGACCTTAGACAACCAATTGAAAATGAGGTCACTGCTCTGAGGTACAATCCTGAAGTTATTACAAAAGTTATGCAGAAAGTGAGGCAGAAATGGCAGGAGTGCCTAGCCAAAAACGGACGCCAAGTGAGCTAAAGTAAATGGAATTAACATTTTATTGTGTTTTTATTTTTATAAAGATGTGCAATAGTGTCAAGTTTACAAACGAAGACCACAAATTTTTCTTCATCTCAGAGAACCTGTGAACAGTTTGAGTTGAGAAAAATTAAATAAAGAAAATATTTTTTACCCTCTCCAAGAACTTTAGATGTTTCTAAAAATATTATAATTTGATCAACGAATCCTCTTAGAATGTGAAAGAAAACAAGTTGACCTGCAAAATAAGACAAACCGCATTAAAATCTGCCCATTCGTTGCTGAGTTATTGACATTCCAAGAGAGGGTTCGGGTTTTTGCGGCCCACCGTGCACATATAAATGATACCTGATACATATACAAAGTACTCAAGTGCAAGTATCTGTTAAAATAAACCAGCATGGCTAGACTGAGCTGCTAGATAACCTAGTATTACCATCTGCACAAAATCTGAATGAAGAAAGGCATGTTGCTTTGCCCACCATCTTTCAGGATGACACCTGCCGAGTGCATCGGGCTAGAACTGTCATTAATTGTTATCAGTCATTCAGGATACGTCGGGCATTTAAATTGGACAGCTAGGTACCCACGCATGAACGCAATAGAAAATTTGACATCAAGAAGACAAATCAGAACGACATCGAGAAAACAAATTAGACATCGAGAAGAACGTCGATGTACTGTGGCCGCAAAACGTTAAAGTAAAGGTAGTTGAAAAACCGACTAGGTGTTCATCAGGACACTTATAGACACAAAGCCGTACAGAATTGCCCCCATTATTCGTGCTCGTGGATGTCCTACACCATATTAGTAGCATGTGACTAATTTTTTATCAGAGAAGCTTGTAATATCATGGAATTAATATTATTTTATGTAGTGTCAAAATCGCTAGGGTCTTCTTGCGTGATGATATTGTAAAAATTTTTGAACAGGACCTGGTCTAAGAAGTTTTGCCTAACACTTTTTGCATCACTTTACGTTCTTCGGAATTTTTACCCGTCATTGCCACGATGGAAAAGACAAAAGAGCTCAGGGTCGATTTGAATCAAAAAATTAGTGACTTTCACAAAGCAGTCAACAGTTATGGTAATATTTGTAAAGGCTTCATCACTACCGTACAGCTACAGTATAATGTCATAAAGAAGTTAAGTCAGTTTGGTAGAGCAGAGACTTTACCTGGATGTGGAAAGGAGCAGCGACTATCAAGGAGAGCTGCATGTAAACTGTACCGTGAAGTCGGTACGAACCGAAGACTGGTGGTGAATGACATTGCCAAGTGATTGGATAAGCAGGTTCCAATCTTAAGTACTCGCACAATAAAATAAATCTAAACAAGAATCGGTTGCGTAGTCATGGACCACGACTAATTCCTCTTCATAAATCATGTCATGTTGCTGCTCCGTTTAACTTCGCCAAAACTCACTTCAGGTTGTTTCAGGAAATGAGTCCTCTGAAGTGAAGAAATGAAAATCGAGCTTTTCGAATATAATGATGTCAAGAAGCTTTGACGCAAGAGAATTTAGGCTTTGCTCCCAAAACACACAGTGCCAACAGTTAAGCATAGAGGTGGATCTATGATGCGATGTGTTTTTTCTTCCGATCTATGTTGTTCTGAGTTGTTTTGCCTTCAAATGGTATCCGAAAATTAATTCCGATTGGATGAAAGGTGAAGTCTAAAATTATAGCAAATTTTTGGATGAAAACTTAAGTACAATGCTTTGGTCAAGCCCGACAACTCCCCTTCCAGCAAGGTAATGATCACAAACATGCGTTTAAATCTGCGACTGAATATCTTGAAAAAATTATTAGTTTCATCATAGTGTTCGATGAGTTCGGACTTGAATCATAATGAAAAATTACGGCGCAGGTTGAAAATTGATATTAGTCGTTGGGCTCCCAAGAACCCTTGGATTTCTCGTGGCCAATGAATTATTATTATCAGTTAGTTCAAAACTCCCAAGCCACACAGAAGGCGATCTCGAGAAAGCGAAAAGAAGGGATCATTAAAAATGGACTTTAGAAAACGTGGAAATTATGCACAGATGTGTTCCCACACAAGATTTCGTGCGCATAGAAACAACAAGTTAAGAAAAAAAAGGGAGAAAAGACAAATAAGAGGTAGCGAAGAGGGTATGAAAATTGAAAGAAGCAAAAGGGACACAAAAGACGGAAGTCATGAAGTCTTATCTATAGGTGAGGCAACCTACCAATGCTCCACTGAGGTCGTGGTCCCCACAGCACGGGATAGACAAACCTAACTTAGCCCTGTCCTGTGACGCCTGAGGGGCGTAGCCATTTAAGAATGTAAGAACATAACAGAAATCCGCTCGAATCTTGTCAAAAACTATACGAGAAAACTACTAGAGGTTATACAGAAAGATAAGATGAGTTATTGATTATTAATATTATAAATATGTTCACATCTTCTTACCATATGAATAATTTCGTCGGTTTAACTTGTGAAAAAAAATTCTTATTTAGATACCATTTGTCCTATTCTTCAGAAAATTGAATCCCATATTCCTTTTCACGCATTAATAAACATGTAACTGAAGAATTTAAGAACATACAAATACTACGTTACAATACATTTAGTGAAAATACTGCGTATTGGAGGGTGTAGGAGTACTGGAGGGTGTAGGAGTACTGGAGGGTGTAGGAGAACTGGATAGTGTAGGAGTACTGGAGGGCGTAGGAGGATTTACATTGCTCACTGTAGCTCGGTGTAGAAGCGGATAGGAAACCAGGCTGGAAGAAAAAGTTAGCCGAGAGAAGAAAGACTCAGCTGGGTGTGAGGAAGAATCAGCTGGATGATTTGGAAGAAATTAGCAGAATGATAGTGGTATAAACTGGACGAGAGGAATGGAATAACTAGATGAAAGGATGAGCTAGATGAGAGAAAAGGCTAAGCTGGATGAAAGGAAAGGTTAAGCTGGTTGAGGAGAAAAGTAAAGCTGGTTGAAAGGAAAGGTTAAGCTGGATGAAAGGAAAGGTTAAGCTGGATGAGAGGAAAGGTTAAGCTGAATGAGAGGAGAGGTTAAACTGGATGAGAGGAGAGGTTAAGCTGGATGAGAGGAGAGGTTAAGCTGGAAGAGAGGAGAGGTTAACCTGGAAGAGAGAATTTAAGCCGGATGAGAGGAAAAATTAAATGGATGAGGGGAAAGAATTAAACGGATGAGAGGAAGAGTATATAAAAGCTCACATGAAAGTTCATGGAAGGACACGACTGAAGTGGGAGAAATTGACTTAACAAGATGGAAATCAATGGTAGGAAAAAATTAGATCCATCGAGGAAAATTGTGAGACGAAGGGGTACAGAGCTCATAAGGGCACATAAACTAACTGCAAGAAGCAGCAATTGGCCTAAACTAGTACAATTCACGACGGGCAGATGCGTGTACTGCTCATAATAGTTGACTATAAATGACCAGCAATGAAATAACGTAAAGCACGAATGGTCAATTTCTATTAATATATTTGAAACAATAAATGTTCGATTAGTTGAAGGTACTTGTCAAAACAGCAAACGTAGCTAATGCTCAAACTGTTCGCATTACTGTCATTTCTGAAAACAATCCGGTTGCCGACAGACCTATACTGGGTGGGCCAAATTATTTTTACCAAATTTCAATTCATCGATTACTCAAAAATCATCTTTGTAGGGAAATGGGCTTAGTCCCAATTGTGGCGGAATTTTATTTTCTATTACAATCTCCAAACTTTTTATTATCCACCCTTTGATTCAGAAGCAATGGTATTCAGAGTGAGGACCATTTCTCCTCACTTCAAAAGTTTCCTATATTCATTTCCACGGTAAACTTTGAGATGTGAAAAGACAAACAGATATCACCCTTCACATATATAATTTACTGAAATATTAATAATTTCCAAAATTTATTTATTGCAGAAATTTTCGTTCAAGCCTTTTTGTTACAAATTAAATATGTACTCTGACTGTCACTGTTCACGAGACATGTTTGCCATCTCTCTCTCGTTTTCCTCATTTATTTTCTACTTAGTTCAAAATTGTTGTGAATATCAGAGATATCAGAGACCTCATCACAATAATTTCAACATTTTTAAGGACAATTCAGAACGTTTATATTGCGCGTGCTAAAATGGTCCACACTCTAAACACAATTGCACCTAAATTAAATGGTTAACAAAGAAAAGCTTTGAGCTCGCAACTACAAATGACATTTCGCAACAAATGAGACTAAGTCCATCGCCATACAATTGATGGTTTTAGAGTAATTAAGATGCTAATATTGGGGGGCATTTTTTTGGCCCACTCTGTTATGTTAGTCGTAGAATATGGGCATAATTAAATAATACTATGTAGATTAATGGCCCAATATTTAAGAGATGAAATTTCAAACCACACGATAAAAGCAATTTTAGTTGTTAAGAGTTTAGCGATAGACTTTATAACTAGTTTCCTTACCTTCAGACTTAATTTGACCTTACCAAGATTCAGATTCTAAATAAAGCATGCAAGAGCGAACGTGTAGTATGCTAAGTAAAATGAGGAATAAATGTACAACCTTACTAAAAAATGAGAGAAGAAAAAAAGAAAAAAAGCAACAAACACGATCACCAGTTGAAAAATGAAAGCAGCAATGTGAGCATGAAAGGAAACTTTGGGAAAGACGTCCCGAGGGCCCAGCTACGGCTAAGGTAACTCGCGGGGGCCAACGTGGCGCTTCTCACATATGGGACCTACCTAAAGATGCCACATCATAACATAGGAAGATAGGATGAACTAACCTAACACTACAGCCCTTGAGGTTATGACCCTTTAAGTTTCCTCTGATAGGTAAAAAACTGAACAAATAAAGAACTCAATAGAACACNTACTCAAAAAAAAAAAAACGAATAGAACTGGAACACCCAAAATAACACTAATCACTGAAATAAAATAAAAACGGACTCAGACTAGCACCCGAATTTGCTTCAAGTCCATTGGCATTTTTGATATGAAATTGAACATATAACAGACGTTAGACACAGCATACATTATGAGTCTTAATTTTGGCATTTGATCTTAACTTAACCCCGTAACGTGAATGATAAGTCTTAAATGTCCCACAGCGGGGCACTGTGGGATACGAGGGCGGGGTGAGGCAGGCACTCACACGGGGTAGCAATTCCTGAGGGCAGCATAGAAGAAGCAGCACCTCACACAGCAGCTCCGGTTCACAGCACCATGTCAACACGTGTGCATCTGAAACATCGAAACAGCTGCACTCTTCTACACAACAGCATTTCAAAATTTATATACTTAAGGTGGTGGCAATAGCAATTAGTACGTTTGTGGAAGGTCGACTTGATTTATTTAAACGATATAATGGTTGACTTTCAAATTGCATATTGCAATAGTCAATGGTACAAACAACTTAAAAATGGAAACCCTTTCCAATGGAACAATCGTCTTCATATGGATGAAGCTCTTAAATTCCCATTTATTCAACACTTAAAACGTGATTCTCCCTAAAGCAAAACTTTCCCGTAGGCGATATGTTGCAACTGTGATAGAATAAGCCGCAGTAAAGTAATCATCTTCAATACGAAGCTGAAAATAAAACTTTTTTCAGAAATTTGGTTATGTAGCCAATTTTCCTTCAAGTGTAAGCCATCCAAGATATTATAAATAATTCACAGAAATTTAAAGTAAATTTAATAATGTGAAATATGATCAGCGTGTACAATAGGTATCTGGCGCACGTCGAGGCCAAAGTGTGAGCAAGACGATTAATATTGGCGTCGATTTCTTTACATACTAAGTATCCTTTCCACAAAAACGTACATCGTCCCCAGGTCTTGAATTTCTGTAAAAAATGTTCAGGTTGAGATATAGGTTTTTAAAAAGCTTTTACCACAGCTCAAACAGAACAGTAATTCAGTACTGACATCACGTGTTGACTGAGTGCATTCACACTTTAGTGATGAGCTTAATTAAATATTCTTTGTTCTTACAGGTAGTCGATTTTGGCGCAAAATTGGCTGACCTTCAACAGTTATCTGGAGTCCAGTCAAATAATTTCCTACAACTGTTTAAGCTCTTCTTCCCCCTTCAATCGAAATACTATAAATTGCATATCTATTCTCTTTTTCCTTATTTCGGCTACACACTTGGAAAAATGGCAAATGGAATCTCCCTCCGTCCAAAACTTGTTCCCGAAAAATCTTCTAACATAAATTTCAGAATAAGACTAAAAATTTTATCCCTATTTTCCATTTCTCTTCAGGCCTCCTACCTAAATATCTTTTTGAAATTATTACGTTGTTACCAAAATGAAAGCCAATCTAAGAGTTGTGTTCAGACATGCCTTTAAATATTCTCATTACATTTTAAGCGAGTTTTGGGCATGCCTGATCACTATAACTCGTGTGTACTCGTTCAAAACTTTCAATCCATTTCAGAGAGGAAATACTTTTGAAGCGTATAAACTCATAATTATGAATGTGAGAAAAAAACCTTGCATACTTTTTATCCACGAGTTCTAACTTGGGCATAGTACTGCGGCCCACACAAACAGCATTGGGTGAGGGATCCACTAGTGATCGGTCAGTACGAAGGTTGTTTCAGGATTGATTGGTCGTTAGCTGGTTTAAAGCTCCCTATCTACAAAAACTGTGATCCAAAGAGAGGAAAGAAGAAAAGGGACCATTTAATACAAACTGTACATGGGATTTCTGCACAGGTGTGTTCCCACATCGGATTCATCGCACATAGAAACAGCTAGTAACGAAGGAAGAGGAAGAAAAACAAACAATGGATAGCGAAGAAGGTACGAAAATTGAAAGAAGTAAAGTGGACACGAAAGATAGAAGTCCCAAATGCCTATCTTTAGTTGAAGTAACTTAACAGTACTCCCTTCGGAACGCCAGTCCCCATGAGACAAACCTATCTAGCCTAACCCTAATGCCTGGCCTAACCCTAATGCCTGGCCTATGCCCCCCAATGGGGTTGTTTCAGAAATTCTGCAACCGTGATGACGAGCATTGAAGGTGAAGAGAATATAGAAAAGTCATGAAATCTTTACAATGAACAAGGGAAAGCATTTGTTGAGCAAAATCCACGTCAAAGAGTCAGAGGTGTTACTCAGACTCTTATTGTAAGGACTGCGAGTCACAAGCTATTTGTGAATTGCCGCGGCCCAATTCTGATTCACGACAATGCGCAGCCATATGTTGCTAAAAAGACATTGTAACAACTCACAGACTTGGAATACGAGATTCTCACATCCTCCATATTTTTTTGATTTTTCACCCTTAAACGAAAATTTTCTTTAAGCACTTTAGCACGTTTAACTGGCAAAACTTTCAGGCCCAAACCAGAGTTGAAATCAGTTTCCAGATTTTTTTGCAATTTAGCCAATAAGTCTTCATCAACAAAGAATAATTTCGTACATAAGTGCTCAAGGCACATATTTCAATTAATTTAAACGTTTTTACTGCTACTTTTTCTATACTAACTGTTTCTGGGATAAGCTATTATTTTTCTAAACCAAAGATTTGCCGATTCGAAAATCAAAAACAAACTTCATTGATTCTTAGGAATCTACTGATTAATTATCAACTGTTTATTCCATACTGTCTGGTACTCAGACAGTCGCACTGCGCGCATGCCTTTCTACTATCGAGAAATACTTACCAAGACGAATCTGCTAGATCTCTGTTCTGACTCTGCCTTGTTCTCCTGAAGGAGCGCTCTATCTAATCCCACTCTTAGATTCTATCTATAGGTGTAGTAAGCATATTTATAGCTTTAGATTTGTTACGATTTGCAACTTACTCTGCCCTTTCGGTTTCTAATGAATGCAAAGAAGGGTGCATTTTTAAACTTCCTGCAGAAAAGGGAACAATATCCCCGCTAATATTTTTTCTGAGTTGTTCCACAACTGAAACCCTGCCCTACCGGCAAAGTTTTGAGACATGATTTTGCAGCGGGGGGCCGAAACATTACGTCGATACTGTAATTTTCGAGCTCTTCTCTTCGAAACAAAGAATTTTATTGTAGCGAGAATAAAAAGCTACTGAATAGATGAAAAGTTATCAGATAATTATAGAAAAAACGTTGATGAAACGTCAATAAATGTAAGATTTGTTCCTTTATTATTTTTTATTTCAAATCTAGAATTTATAGGATGACCTGAAAACTGAAAACGAACATCAAATATTAAATATTGGACATCATTTCATATCAAGTGTAAAAAATTTTTTCCCCCGTAGTAACTTTCCACAGGCTCCATTTTTTAAAACACAAAATAAACAAATTGAATTAGTGACAATCACGATAGTAGTCAAAATTCTTGTGGGCTAACATTAAAACTTGAATGTAAGATCTATCGCCGTCACTACATGAAGCGAAAGAGGATTAATTTCAATACAAATTTCCCTCATCTGGGTGAAGTAATCGAAAACAATCAGATCAATCTCACATTTCACCTCAACACTCGTCACTTTTACACAATGAAGAAATTTTGAGAATGCTTCATTCATTAACTTCGACAGCAGCGTACGCTACCTCAATGAATACTGCCTACTCATCGTTGAAATGGTTCTTATTGATCCATCGTCCTGTGCATCCTTCGCAGCAAATGCCACATGAGACTGTCATTCAGGAAAGCGTAAGCGTCTACGTATGAACCGGTGACTCACTAATTTAGCTTCTGGAGCAAAAAATTGTTACAGTATATGACACACCAGAGCTACCAACACTCCTCTTACTTCAATTTGTTCATTCATAAGTATTTTTTGCATCCCATTTTTGAAAATTTATTCAATAAACATTAGAATGAGAATGACTATTAGCAACAAATTTCCGATGAATCTCGATTTCAAGGCCGAACAAAGTGCAGGACACTGTCGTAATTAATCCATGCCTAGCTTCATTATTACATTATCCCCCCCCCTCTTTGTGAATTAATTAGATTAATCGACTCCATACTAAATGAAGCTCCTGCGACGCCACAAGAAAAATAACTAACCCGGCAGAGCGTGAGGCAGCGGCAGGAGAGCGTGCAGAAGGAGCTCCCAGGCATCTCGGGATGTGGTCTCACCATCGCAGCCATTTCGGGCCTGGGTATGATCATTACTTAGGCTTCAGGGAATCAGATGCGCGTTGGTACACATACACCGCATAAAGAGTGCAGAGAAATTTACCGGAGTAAAAGCCAATATTTTTACAGTGGAACAGGGTGATAAAATATTATTGAATGTTATATATAGAAATAATATCCCGTAAAATTATCTGCGTCCATTTTTTATACGAGCCTTCACTTCGTCCAAATTATCATACTCTCTTAAGTCTCCCTCTGAAACTCGTTGATGCCCGTGTTATGTCCCACATCTTCTTTACGGATTATTTCAAATCGTCGACAGTGGCATAGAATGATGCAGAGGCATCAGCCTTCAACATAGGTCAAACACCCGAGTCCAGCGAAATTATATCGTAAAACGATGGAGGTCCGATTTCCGTAATTAAGAGCTTAGCAAAATTGACTTGATCAAACTCTAAAGTTCTTTTTGGAATATGCACGCGTAGTATTGCTGAAAGGCAAAATCATTTTTCACAGATGGGCTAAGAATCTCTGGCTTGGACCGTCGTAAATACGCAAGCGAAGGAGCGGTTAGAGTGTGTACAGCAAATTTGGGGTGACGGTTGGAAGGGGAAGAGAGGCAGTTGAGGAGCATGCCAGAAGATTGTCTGACTTACCACATGCTGTGTACAAGAAGATACACTTCAGTGGAGCAGGTCTGCAGAATGTTTGGTGAACAGTATGAGAGATAAAGTTGCGGTCGTCCGGAGGAGGGAATAGAGATGGATGTGTTGGCATACTAGTGAGAGGCACGGACAGAGAATGTCTTCATTTGGAAAGGATGTCTCCTCGGATCTTGAAGTTCAAAGTGGTTGGTGGGCAAAAGCTGCTTCATCTATTTTCTACGTGATTCAGAGAGCCATCTGGTTGCTTCTTATACCCAAAGGGTGCATAAGGTACGCTCTCTTGTCGAGAAACCGGACGAATAGGCGTTCCATACAAGAAGAAATCTGGTTTCTCAAGAAATTTTTAATTACCAAGCATTTTATTTACAGGAATTTCAGCCCAGCACAAGATGAGGCAACACTGGACCGCCCGGGACCTGCAAGCTACCTAAAGCAGCGAGCCTCACCGTACTTCAGATCTGACTCCGCGTCCGCCTCAGCAGCGAATGCCCAGGAAGCTCGAGCTTCAGCCACCTTTTCAACTAGCAGACTGTTTAATCTGTACCCACATTCGGGTCTGACTTGTACTTGAAAAAAATGTGGACACCCTCCAGGTTGCCAAAAATATATACACTAGCTCCGTTCGAAATTCGTCTTAACTGTTTTACGCCTCTTTACTTTTACTTCCTTGCCTCATTAAAGACCGCAGCGGCGGACGCACTCGGAATAGGCCAAAAAATTATCATTTAAGTCAAGTTACGTATCTTTACTAACACGACTAGGCATACGACTCTTTACTTTTATTTGCTAGCCGAGAAGACTGTAGCAGCGAACACCCTCGGAATCGGCAAAAAAAATCACCTATGCGGTTTCGCTCGCTTTGCGAACACTACATTGAATACCGACCTTTCCTACAGATTCTTTCCAGAACAGCGCAGTAGCAGTTTTCGGAACGAAAGAAAATTGCCATTAACGTCAAGCATCCATGCTGATACTACCACAACCAGGCATCATCCCTTCTACGCACGTAGCCAAGAACACCGCAACAGCGGTGTTCTTATACTATGCCTAATGAGAAGACCTCAGTAGCGGACCTCCTCGGGTTTGGTAATGCAAATAATACAGTTATTTACCGTCTATCACCGACATGCTGTTCACTCTACGTATGCCGGCCGAGAAATAGTATCAGACTTCATCGGAATTCGTGCATTGTACTAAGATAAGACATCTTGGCGTACTTTCGTACTCTTACTGCTGCGAACTGATCTAGGCATACTTCCTGTGCCTTCAGCATATAATTACCGAAATAAATCGCAGTAACGGTAACCATCGAGATCGACTCAGCTGGAATTATTTTTATACAGGATGCCAGCTAGGTCTTGTGCATCCCTTGAGGGTGCTACACGACCTGGCAATGTGCTTTACAGTCGTGTAGTTCTATTATGCCAGTCAATTCTGGACTGAGCTTCTTGAATGTGCATACATCCAACATATGACATCTTCCTCGTACGTACACTAATTCGGAGTTCCGTAACCGCGGACTTTCTTAGATTTCGTACTTTTGGAAGTTGCATAATATTTCAAGCCACTTGACACTGTTTCGCTCTCGTTACGAATGAGTTCTCCAGGTAATCCTTACCTTATTTTTTCTTATTTCTCAGGGAAATTCTACACCAGCAGACTCCCCCGAGTTTTATTAGGAAGTAAAAATACACTTCACGTCCTAGCTTCTCACCCTCTGCGGGTGAGAACGGAGGCCCAACCAGCCACATGGCTGATTTTTCCTACGTACGCTCAGCTGAAAAGACAGCAGTAGCAACCCCTCCCACGCAGTTGTATCTTCAGGATACCAATTTTGCCTCTACCAGTCTTCATCATAACCATATGTTGGACAAAGCTCGAAGACGACACTATCTTTGATCTAGTGAGACCCCTTGAAGCTTTTAGCTCCTAAGCGCACATTTAGTCACTTATCTACGACAGTTCCAAGGGCTGCTTCCGTAATATCAAAAGGCTGCCTTTAGGTTTTTTACAGAGCTTGCCTCGTCTACAAAATCCAGCTCCTACGGAAGTACTGAATTCTCCACCTTACTCTGGATTTCCACCTGACTAGCTGAGAGTACGACGGTTTCCTATCTCCTGGCAAACTAGTCCAATTCTCGATACTAAAATAGACTTGTTCAAATTCTAAATCTTCATTACGTACTATATCTCTGTACTCGGCGAGTTTTGGGATATGTTCATTCTATTAGGTTGATTCATAAATAATATTCGTTTCATGATATTTAATTCAACGTATAATACAAACTAAATTAACAAGTTTTAGTCAATTATACATGCACCATCACTTTCAATGACCTTTTCTCATTTGCCAATTAACTTTTTGATACCATCCGAATAAAGTGAAGAAGGTTTCGATTCAAAAAAGCTTTGGATGTCCTCTTTCACTTGTTTCTTTTCAGTAAATTTTCTCCCTAGAGCATTCTGTGAAGACCTAAAGAGACGAAAGACCACTGCCTTTTGAGGTGAATATTGTCATATGTGGCCCATTTTTCATCCCGTTATGATACGATAAAGAACTGACTCATTTCGCTGCCTGGACAGATGACTCGAAGCGATGGAAAAACGTTTTGCTTTATTTTTTGCACTTAAGGTCACTTTTTTAAACGTGGTCTGTGAGGTATCGAGTTCTTTCGCTAATTCACAAGTGCTTAGACGAGGATCATTTTCCACTAACGTTCTTCAAGTACCTTCATCGATGTTCGATGACCGCCTAGACCTTGGCTTATCTTCCAAGTTTAGATAGCCGCAATGCAATTTTGTAAACCAATTGCTTACTTGTCGACCTGTTATAACATCCTGGCCATAAATGATGCATATTTTCCTCGCTGTCTCTTCCGCATCATTTTCCTGTTTAAGCTCCCACGACATCATATGCCGAGTATGTCAGTTCAAGTCTTCCATTTCAAGACTACTGTAATACAAGTGATAAAATGGTTCTGAAAAAATTGAGAGAGAATTTTTACTTGAATTTAGACTAGAAAACCAAAATATTAGCATTTAGAAATGGACAAAAAGCAGTTCTAATTTACAATAAAAAATCAGAAATTATTTATGAATCGACCTAATACATTTCTAATTCCAAGCTCAGCTCTCAAGTACGACTTTCCAGGATGCGTCCCACTGGGCCTTTTCTCCTAATTGTGTTCACGAGGATACCATAGCAGTCCTGCCAGCTTCTCCCCTGGAGCCTACATAGAGACGGGCTCAACCATAACATTTAATGACACTCTAGTGCTCGGCGGAACGTCGACATTCCATCGTCTCTTCCCTCCTTCGATCGGGACAGACCTCACCAATACCTACCGTGTCACGATGTGACTTCAGTTCTTGGCTGAACTTTGACCATCTAGAGATTGTTTGCACAGTAACCCTCCCTTCCTTTGACGAGTTTCAGGATTATCAGTGCCTTCTGCGCTCATGGTGGTTCATGGCTGTTACGCAATTCGATGTTTAGGTTCAAGCTTCGCCTGACCCACCTATTCATCTCTGCTTTGAGATACCATTCCTTTTCTCAGTACCAGTCTAGCCAACCCCGGCCTCTCGTTGACGAGTACAAGGACCCCAACCCCTGGCTACAGCTGGCTCCGCTTACGTCATCCAGACCTTCGACAGGCCCCTTATTTCCTTATTCATTACTTTTCCCTACATTGTTGTTACGCACCTAGGGAGATATACTATCAGAATTTTCCCGTTTTCTAGAATCGTAAGATACACAGCGGGTGAGTATTTTATCGGTATATCATTATCGGTACAGGGACCTGCATCAGTCCCTATACCGAAACCACAGGCCACAGTCTTCTCAGATGGTTCTCTGGCCTCACGCTACCGGCTCGATCTTTCTAACCCCCTTCATCAATTTCCAATACTTTTGAATCACGCCGGTCGCCACTCCTCCAAAGAGGGTCGTGACTCCGTTTCTCCCGGAGGATGATCTACACCTTAACCTTAAAACCATCATCTTCAAGCCGCTGATCTTCATTCTTCTGGAATACAACACCACTTTTTCGTTCCCAGGAAGTGTGGAAATTTCTATTGTTTCGACTCTGGGTACTCAATCCCACATACGGACCCATCCCCGGATTTAAAAACAAAAAGACGACAGACCCATCGGGAGTTGGCGAGCTGCAGAAATATGTCGAAGATGCTGGAGAGCCGTAGGTGACAAGGGTTTATAACGGTATTTTGAAAGAAGATGGATACAAGGAAAATGTAAGGAGAGCCTAACTATCCTAATTTACAGAGGCAAGGGTGATACAATGCAATGTAGTAAATACACAGGGGTGATGCTGTTAAGAGTATAGGATGGAACTATATGAGGGAGTGTTAGGGAGTAAACTGAGAAAAATGGTTAAGATTGGAGGCTGCCAGTAACAATTCTGTGGAGGCAGGTCAGCAAAAAATGATGCCCTGCACATTATGCAATAGCTCATGGAAAAATACTCTGAAAAAAAACCTCTGCACCACATACTTAATGATCTAAAGCAGGCGTTTGGTAGAGTACCAGGTGATAGAATGCGCACTAAGAAGACTATGAATTGAGGAAAGAACGGATGTAGAGCTGATATTTACAAGGAATCCAGATGGAGGGTTAGAACGCAGGTTGAAGAATCTGAGAAAATTCTCGATTGGTAAGGGCATGCACCACGGATCTGTCTCAGTCCTCTGCTGTCTTAAGTAGAGATGGAGGGGTCAACTGTGGAATGAAGGAGTGGTGGACCTTGGGAGTTAATGTATGCAAATGACCCGACCCTCACAGTCGAGACAGAGATAGAAGTTTTGAAGTTTAACAACTGGAGAGAGGCAACAGAAAGACGAGGATATAGGATCAACAGGGAGAAGGCAAACGTGATGTTAACAGGGAGAGGAAATGGTATAAACATAAAGTATCGACAGTGCCCATGCGAAGTATGTGGAAGAGTAGTTGGAGTCAATTCCACCCTCAGCAGTCAATGCAGGAAATGGTCTCACCAGAGATGCTCTAGCTGGAGGAAAGTAGCCTGATCAGAAAGCTTTATATTTCCAGGGGAAATCGATGAAGGCAATGCGGAGGTGAAGGAGAGAGTTTGAAGAAGGTACAACAGTCCTGCCATCTCGGTAACCTTTTTAATTGCGAAGCAGGAGTAGAAAGAGTAGTTAGAGCGCGGATAACAGTTGCTTGAAATTGAAGCAGATCTCTATACTGTTAGGAAATTGTGCCATACTCAAGCATTAACAAGGGGAGAGTACATGAAGCATGCATCTAATCTGTCATCTGTGAAGCGGAATTTTTTTTTGACAGATCGGACAGCAAATTTTTTGCGCAGTCGTAACAGAAGGATAATGTATATTGCTAAGATGAGGTGGGAGGAAGGAGTGGGGTGTGGGGAAATGCTAAGATTGCTAAGATCATCCTCGAACTCCTTGGAGGAGTTAGAGGTTGATCTAAGAAGGAAGAAGCCGAAATAGTTTGGATCCGTAGCGAGGTCGGACGTTGGAACTGTGTTGAGAGAGATGAAGCAGATGGAGTTAGATGGTAGATCTAACGGAAGGTCAAAAAATGAGGTGGGGAGATGGGGTAAGAGAAGATATGCGAGTGCTGAACATCTGTGAGGAACTGGAGGGGATAGAAAGTTGTATGTGATAGCTGCTGGCCGTCTAACCCCATAAAATAGGAGATCGCGGATGTTAAACGAACATGATGAATGAAATTGATATCGAGCTTCAGTTGAAAGAGACTGAGGACACTTGCAGTACCAGGAGCCATTGTGTTTTTTAATGCAGTACTTCCATTCATTTCGCATACAAAAGCGAGGCGAAGGGCAGTAACACGGGAGGAACGATCGAATAATACGTACACAATTGACCTCAGACTAAAATAAAACTCTTCAATACCGGACACACAACTAAACAAAAGGAAAGAACAAAATTTGAAGAATTACAACTCATTCTAAACTCCTAATCTACACCAAACAGGACAGTTCCATGCCTTACTATTGCGTCATAAACGTGACTCGCACTTTCCTGTAGGGAGAAAATAATGGATTTTAAAATGAACAATTAATAGCGAGAAGCATATAGAGAGAAACAAATGAAAAACGAATAACTTATAAATGAAACATTTTATTTGATCGAAAACATGTATACTGATACAGGAACGTTACAAAAATCAAATGTTAAAATTCACTCAAAATGACCGATACTCTTTCCAATTATAGCCACAAACGTGCTTCGTAAGTTCTTAGCTTCGACAAGAATCATTTTCTGTGGAATTTCTTCTCTCGCGCTTAGTAGCGAGGCCTATAAACTTAAAACAGAGTTTCGAACTTTTGAAAAAGCTCTTGCTTCAAACACAGACGCCACATGAAAGTCCAATGGATTAAGGGCCAGAGAACAGAGTGGCCTTATCTCTTAAAATCTTAACCTCGGGAGATCTCTACACCAGGCTTGTGCAAGATTCGCAGTATGGACTTCCTAGCAATAGTATTTTTTTTAATTCGAAGTCGTCAGTAAAGTGTTCTAGCTTTTTGAAGCATTTAATTAACCTTTCAAACAGTCAATCTCTAAAATCTTATATTTACAGCACTTAGCAGTATCTAAGTTTGATGTTCCAGCTCGACGAATTCCAATTTTGGTTACAAGCTTCGTGGTTACTTCAGATTATATCAAAAAACAAAATTATGTATTTATATTGGCTAAAAAAATTGTAAAGCCTTTTCATATAAAAAATTGATAGACAGTAAATTTAAAAGATGAAACATCTAAAATCTTGTTTCCAAGTCAATTCTTAACCATGTACTTATTCGTCCAAAAATCTTGACCTTTACTCATTCACGTGAATGCGCAGATGCCAACGAATGCAGCTCGTTCATGGAGAAAGTGACTCGGAACATTACAACACTTCCACAATTATGTACATTTTTTTCTTTTATTTCTATAGCAATATAAATGTCTGCACTATCTCTCCACACCAGGCAGGAGGCCGAAGGTGTATGAGAGCATTTATGCGAACACTGAAGCTCGACCAACAGTCAATCATTGCACTGCTTTGGAGAGTGGTGTAAAGGCCATCAGCTGAAAGGATGGGTTACTAAAGAAATATTTAGAATAGAAGAAAATATAGTATATATGAAGCCATTTCGGCATAAAATCACGAGAGCTCAGTAAGCTGAAGCATTCAACTGCGATGAAAGACAGAAAATTGTGAAAGAGATAGCTAAGGCGCTAAGCGCACACAACTGAAGAAAGGCAATCTATGTTCTACACCCACTAGTCCGTATAAAAAAGTATTTTTAAACCACTCACAAACAAATGAGTGTGCACGTACCTGTAGGGCAGAGGGCAGCTGCTGGTGCAGCAAGACAGTCCTGGTGAGCAGCAGCGCGTCCGCCTGCCACACACGCGGTCCCTGAACGAGACTAGCAATTTGAGCTGCCGTGGCCGAAAAAATATCCACCAAATTTATTTTAGTTCAAGGCCATTCATTAATAAGTTCAAAATAACTCTATGTATTATGTATTGACAAACCAATCAGATTACAACATTAAAACTAACAATTGATTCACTCAAATTTAACAACACATTCGCAAACCAATATTATACACGTCCCGCCAGTCCCGCCACTCACGTTGGGGCTGAGAAAGGTGCGACGTAGGGCGCTCGTGTCGGCCACAAGCCCCGCACACACAAGCCGCCGCAGCAGCCGTTGGGCTTGTGGCTCCTCGTTTAACCTGGTAGAAAAGGAGCTTGAGAAAATTCACTTTAGAAGTGTAATACAGTAAGAAAAATTATGAACGCACGATATACATTGATATTTTCCCCATTCTTCAGCGTCATGCACCAGCAATTCAATAAAAAAACATAACTTGGCTCTGAATGAAAAAATATAACAAATATCCAGGTTAAACGTAAAGAATACTGATATATCTAACAGAATCCTCAGTTTATAGTTCATAATTAAGAAAATGATGGCGACTAAATATTCATTAACAGCACCTACAATTTATGTTCCTTTTTGAATGATACATACTTAGACTTTGGTTTTTTGTCTAAAAAATAATTTTCCTCTTGATAATTTTAGTAGGTAAAGTGAGCTTAAATTTTCTGTGGCCTATGCACATGACTTGAACTGTTACCTTACAACAAATCTAGATGGTTAGACTTTGTAATGCTCAAATGCTCCGTTCCGAATCTCGAAAGTCCATCGGAAAACTTAATGATCTGAAAATATTTTTAATATATTATCCATTATCCCAAAGCAAATATACTGGTACAACTGGTTAGTAAATTTAGTACAGGTTTATTATTTTTAGCTACAGTGAGATCCTACCCAGGCAGACGCAATCCTCTGCTTTTCTTAAGTACATCCGGTCATTAAAATCGAATTTAAAATTTTTAACGAGAAAGTTCATTTAACTGCATTGCAAGAATACAGGAATAGATAAGAATGCGGGAATAAGAAAGAGGGCAAAATTTTTTGTCTGTCGGCTCTGAGATATTCGAAATTTATACTCTTCGTTTAATCCTGTATTGTGGATAACAACTTAACTTCATAGGATATATTTCTGGATACGGTTTGCCTATATGAGTCGAGTTTTCGTGGAGAATGTTTAGTTCTTGAAGACCTCATTGGACGCACATCAAGAAAGACGCCGCTCGATGATAAATAAGTTAACGGTAGTACATGAACTCTATGATAATTTGATTGTTGCTAAA
>VOMN01142777.1:0-18017 GCA_014899125.1 Orchestia grillus
TTAAACTTCCTTTTCCAAGGGAAGTACTCCGCAGTCACGTTTAAAGCCTCAACAACGCAAAATTAACATCAGATTGGTTTCTGTAGAGAACAAAAGAGCGAAAAGCACATTTACGAAGAACAAAATTAATGTGCTCTAGTTCTCAAGCCAGTCCCCCAGGCCACATCCTATTGAACACCGTTGGGAACACTGAAGACGAAGGTGCTTCAGAGAAGTCTGATGAATCGTGATAAACTGACGACAATATGCTTTGAAGAATGAGCTCATGTACCATTACACACTTGCAAACGTTTGATTTCATCGTTCGAAAACCGTCTCCGAGCAGAAGTTGCCAATAAATGAAAGTTCCACTACATGGGAAGCTGTTTGGTTTAATACTATTGTCTTGCTCTAAATATGTCTTTTGAATATATGAGCCTTTATGCTCTTAAAAGGAGAATTTTTAAAAGTAATTCTACCCTAAAATATGAAATACATGTTCCGGGTGAGTTCTACGAATGTTTGCTGCCTAGATATTGAATTATTAAACAAAACACGAATGATGAATGAAAGATAACCTCCAATTTTCACAGTATTCTGTGACTGGCTTCGATTTCAAATCATGCCGAACATTTAGTGAATTTTACTGCACAGTTTGCAATTAATATCCTTCATATATGCTGTAGGAATGAACTTGACGCTATGCAGGGATGGAGATGTGAATTTGAGACCAAGTTCAGGCCTACCCATGTTCTCAGTCTACCTTACCCTCCGGAGCAGCCATAATCATCTACGATTTTGACCACCCAAGCACTGTCGCCACCTTCTGATGAGGCGGCGAAATAGTTAAACTGGGTTCAGTCAAGATTTTTGACGGACTTGTGAGGGTTAAATGTAGGAGAACATGGATACCTTTACTACCATGCCAAAAAGTCCCCGGCTGGAACACATTCGCACCTGCAACACCGTAAAACAAACGATAGCATCTTCGAAGCGGATCAAAAAATTCGGAATTGCAGTACGGGCCAAGTAAACCCGAAAAGCTTTTACAATTATGTAAATGATATACGAATAAAAAACTACTATTGGACCACTGATCGACCTTGATGGCTCAACCCATTCTAAAAACAAGAGCGAGGCCAGGATTCTTAATACATTCGTCACTCCAGTGTTTGCTCGAGAGACCTAATAGAAATTCCTCAACCTCCAGCCATAAGCCTCCGGGAAATTTTGGCAGCTGACATTTTCAATGTGAAAGAGGTTGAAAAAGAGCACAGCCTCCTAAGCCCTTACAAATCGACCGGACCAGACGGCCTAACTCCTCGAATAAATAAAGAAATGGCCAGTATAATAAGTGAACCCTCAGCAACGATCTTCAATCGATAATTCCTAACTGGTATTATTCCTATAGACTGGATGCAAGCTACTATCACTCAAATCTTCAAGAAATGAAGCTAACAAGTGTCAACTAACTATCGCCCAATTAGCCTGCCGTCGGTCACCAGTAAAATAATCTAAAAACAGCGCAAAGTCAGAATCATAAATCACTTTCATGTTGCAAAACATGATTAACATCGCCCAGCGCGAGTTCCAGGAAAACGCAGTTTCTCACGAGCCACCTCGATTTTTTTTGTAAAGCCATCCGCAATCATGACTGCGAAAGCAATAGATCTCATATACCTTGAATTTCACACTTTCAAAAAGTCATCGACCAAGTTCGCCATGAAAGCCGCGTGGCCAGAATAGACACCCATGGCATGCAAAGCAATTACTCGCGTTGGATACGAAATTGGCTCACTGATTTCAAGCTACAAGAGCACGACTATCCACGATCAATTTAGTGACTGGGCCCACGTAACATCGGGAGTCCGCAACGGACCATTTTAGGTTCGCTCCTCTTTATCATGAACATCACTAACCTCGACCTCGGGATCATCAGCAAAATCTACAGGTTCGCTGACGACCAGTACACTGAGCGAGATCGGTAACAACCATTCAAGCAGATCTCACTCGACTGCTGCAGTGAACCGAAACTAGGCAAATGGGCTTATACTAGGTGCTTAATAATGCACATTTGAAAAAAATAACTAACGCCCCCAATATAAAACGAAAGATATACTAATCGAAAGAGAGTAGCAACAAAGAGATCTTAGTGTTACCATCATTAAAAACCTCAACCACGACAAACACAAGCTGCCGGCTCACGAGCTGACAGCTGCCGATCAGTTTGATTTGGTGAAAAACGCTGCAACTATTGGGGAGTAATCAGTAGCTACTCTCCTTAGATCTTTCACAGGCAATCATAAAGTGAACCAATAATACTGTAACTGTTCGATCGACCCTCTGAATCCAATTGCCCAGCGACTGCCACATACATGTTGGACAACATTTGCAACAAGTAGTTGTTGTTTGACACCGTACATCTTCTGAACGGCGTCAGAAATAATAGTATTTCAGGTCAGGTAATTTAACTTTTAAAAATCGAAAAATTTTCAATTTTACCAAAATGAAACTAATTTGATATATTCTGTATTGAAAAAAGTGAGTTTGTGGATTTTTAGAAGTGTGAGGCCTACGAAGCTGGCACTTATCTCCGGTCTCTGTGTCATTAATTATGCATTAGGGTTTTCACTCTTCTTGATTGATTGTTTAATTTTGAAAGCCTCATTCGAATCTGATTGAATAGTTTTACGAAATTTATGCCGATGATTTCTTTCGTGACTAAAGCTGAAATGTTATTGCCATTCTTCCCATAATTGTTCTCCTAATGTTTTTGATATCAGAGAAGTGTCAGAAAATGACCTTCAGCGACGAAGTCATTGGGTCATAAGGTGACGTGAAAGACCTGTATGAGGCCCAGAAAAACGAAATTTTGAAGACTACTTGAAGCTGCTTGGCCTACAAAACTTCAGTTTCAGAATATTTCGCTTATTTTGAGGGTTATCAATTACAATGTTGAGCCTGCACGCAAGTTAGGGGAGCCACGTCACAGCGAGCGTAACCCAATTGTGCTGTATTGGTGGAATGCTGTCAGCGTTTCGCTCGGCCGAAGGACAAGACATCAGGCTGAATTATGTACATCAAACTGTTTAAATTCCCTGGCCAACAAATCTATCGTGATAGCTTGACCAATTCAAGGAGGCAACGTCAGGATATGTGGCAAAACGACAACAAAGTGTCGCACATGACACCCAAAAAGCCATGGCGCAGACTCTGCAAGATCTGGTTGCCGTGTGTGAGTATCTGCTGAGATATGTTGAATTTAACTACGTAATACTACGAGAAATATAAAGTGATCGAATTGAATGTGAGTTTTCTGTCTACAGGCAGTCTACAGGGGCCAACGCTTTCATGACATCAGGCGATGTGGTGCAAGCATACAAGAAACGGTTGGCCAACCATGCTGCATCCTATTTGGATACCATTCACTTTAAGGAACAGAAGAAGCACAACTGCATATTTTGGCAGTCGATGCTGCAGATACAGAGGGTTGTGTAGAGGTCCCTCCGCTCTTTTTCAATGAGGAAAGTTATGCAGCCTAAGAGACTTCATTCGAGAAGTCTCTAGAGGTTCACGGACAATACCTCATCAAAGCACTTTTGACTTCTTGAGATACGGACTGTGATTCGTCAAAGAGGCCAGGTAAATAATGTTATGTCGTCAAAGATTGGGACTAAAAGAAAGTTCAGCAGAAGAATAGTGAGCTTCTCAAGATATAAATGAAGAAGGCTCGCATATCAGTTTAATTTGCATTTGGTAAGCACATTCTACGTTTAAATATTTCCTTGGATGATGCTGTAGTGGTATTTACACAACAGCATGTCAGTGGTAAGCATGTAATTTGTGACAAGTGCTCATCGCTTACTGTGAATTTCTATAAGTTTTGAATAGTATGAACTATTTTTCCTACATTGGATCTTCATAGCAATATTTTATTGTACAGTGGAACGTCATCATTTAATTCCTGATAAAACGGAGAGTAATTTAAGAATCATCTAGTGGGACTCTTTTCCAACATAATTTTAAAATTCAGTTTTGATGTTATTTGATGTCGACGAGGTGATACTAGTATGAGTGAATTTGTGTGTATGTTAATATGAGTTTTGTCAAAAGCTCCGCTGTATTCATTATAATCCTATTTGTGACACATATGTATTTATTACCACATATTCTGAACTATATTTTGGTAGTATTTTGGGAAAGTTTTGACGGAAATAAGAACTTTATGATGAGGATTGTGATGGCTTTAGCTATAGCTATGAGAGAGCCAGGTAATTTGGCGTGCATGTCATCCCGTACAGCAGTCCTCGGTAGGAGCTAAAGAATGGACCCCAGGCCCGTTCCAGTCCTCATTTTCTATTGCATTCTGCAGTGCCTGGACATCCATGTGTTTATGCAACTCTATTTTAGGTGTATTTTGAATAATTAAAGCTCTGGTCTGGAGTAAAGAGAACAAGTAGTTCAGAGGACATATATCTGCAAGAATATTTAACCATAACAATACAAAATTCATTGAAAACCTAAAAAACCGCTTAAAAAAAAATGTGTGGGACAACGGTATTCGACGGAAGCTAAAAACAAGGGTTTAATATTTAATGGCGTGAGCTTTACTTGCAATAACAGCATGGAGACAATGATGGTAACGGGTAACTAACTTTTGACACTTTGTTGTGTCTTGTTCCTACCCAGCATACAGATATGATCCTCAAATCAGCAAGGTTATTTAGAGTCCTTCTCTGCACAGCAGTTATAAATATTAGACAGAAATTTTCAATGGGATTGGTGTCAGGTGATTAACTAGGCCTAGGGAGGACAGTTTTTTTTATTTGCGACCCATTCTTTTGTTAATATCACCGTAGGCTTGGGGTTATTTTCTTGTGAAAGATGCACTCGCGATGGCTGAAGAATTTTCGTGCGTTCGGAACCAATTCCTGCTCTAGTATCCCCCTATTCACAGAATTATCCATTTTTAACAATTATGCGAAGTTTCCCTACACCACGGCCAGAAAAACAGTCCACACTATGACTGCCTCCTTCACGCTTGACTGCACGGATAGCGATCTTTGGATCACAGCCGGTCCCCGTTCTCCTCCAAACGTGTCGAGCGTTCTAACCAGGACGAGATGCAGTGGAAAAGTACAATATTGCTTTCATCGAACCATCAACCCATTCCCAAAACTATATTCCTTGGTGTAGATGGCCTTTGGCCAACGTTGAACGGTTCTTCAAATATTTTGCTGCTAAGTAGAAGAATTCTACTTGAAGTGAAGGCATGTAGACCATTTCGATGCAACTCTCTAGTAACAGTTTTCTGAATAATGTGAACTTCTTTTAACTCCATTTTTTTCTAAAAACTCCGGGTATTTCTTCAACTTTCTACATTGTATTCAGTGAGCATCTATCCTCAACAAAATATGGAGAGGTAATGATTGTGCCGATCGTACTTTTGTTCACATTGCATGTAAGCAAGGAAGTTCCTGGAATCTTCATGAAAAGTTTATTTTGTCGAGAAATTCAAATTGTACAATGAAATAACAGTGAATTAACATGATATTAATTTTGGCCGAGCACTTGTGTCCAACACATTTTTTAGCCTTGTTAACTCTCTGACTGCCAACTAATTTTGTTTGTTCTTTATAAATATTCTGGTATGGATGGATTTTCATTAAACTACTTGTACTCTTTCTTCCAAATCAAGCCCAAAATTTTCAAAGTACATCGAAAATAGAGCTGCACAAATACTTCTGCCAAGGCCCTGCATGTGGGTAGAACCCATTACGTTTCTAAAAGAATTCTCATATGCCAGCTACAATTTTTAGGTATTTCAAAAAAATAAGTTAACTATCGTTGCTTTTATCTTATTCTTAAACGTGTTAGCAGCATTCAAATTACACTATCAGTTTTATTTTTATTATCACTAGTTCCATAGTCATTATTATTATCATTATCATACATCTTTCCTTCATTTGAAAGCCTTCAATACTCTTCTTTAAATTGTTGTAGTTGTAGTGGTAGTGAAAGCAGCGCTTCAGAAACTCAGTCTATTTCGCACCGAAAGAGTAGGGACCATTTAGTATGGACTTAGGAGAACGGGGATTCTATGCACAGGGTGTGTTCCCACACAAGATCCCCTGCGCATAGAAACAGCAAGTTAAGAAGGAAGAGCAAGAAAAGACAAATAAGAGATAGCGAAGAAGGAATGAAAACGGAAGGAAGCAAAGTGGGCACGAAGGACAGAAGTCCCGAAGGCCTATCTAAAGCTGAGGTACCCTAGCAGTACTCCCCTGGGGGCGCTAGTCCCCATAGCATAGGATAGGCAAACCTAACTAACCTACCTCTATTGCCTATGGCCTATCCTATGCCCCCTGAGGGGGCTTCTTTAAATCTGAGATATGTATATGAGTCTGTGATAAACCTCAATCAAAAGCTAATGCAATTCTGCTCAGTACAGAACACTTGTGCTTAGAAGCGCGCATACATCGTACCAAACCACGTTTCGAACTAAAAAATCGGGAGTATTTCCAAAAAACGGTATGATAGAATTCCGTAATTACCAAAAGGTTCATCCCAGTGCTGAATTTGCCTCGTAGATTTCGTTCCCTCTCGGAAAATCTTTTGAAGATTCGCAAAGCATGAATTCGAATGTTGGCCTACCTAAATTGAACGGAGTGAATACCCCTGGCATTTTCTGTGAACTTTAAAAGTCCAAATCGATCGATCGAGGGCATCGATATGCCCTAACCTCATCGTTTTACCAAATTAAAAGTGGAAAGAAGAGACTCATCAAATGCAGGAAAAGAAGCCTCAGTTTCCCGAGGGCTCGTCTAATTGCCTCAACAAAACATGTGGAGGGCATTCAATTAAAATCCGAAGCACCGTGGTCCGACCTTGAACTAAAGCGAGGGTCTCGCACTCGTTTGCAGCCTTTGATGAAACTTCTAATGAAAAAGCCGGGATTGAAGTCTTGAGATGGTACCAATTTCTCAAGTAAAGCCTGCCTAGAGCCCCTAGCAACAGCCCTGATCATCGCCCCATCGGGACTCCAAAAAGCCGTTGCGCTCACCTGGAATGCATTTTGTTGCTATTATTGCTTCGCGAATCCTCTGAGGAACCATATGTGCTTACATTTGAGTGCGTTGGGAGCACAAGTGCGAGTGTGTATGAGTGTGCGTGTGTTTGGGTGTGTTGGCGTGTGAGTCGGTTTGTGTGGGTGTACGTGCGAATCAGTGTAAGCATGTGTGTGAAAGTTTGGGTGTGTCTCTTTTAAGGAAGAAAGAAATGGCACAAATTTGGGAGTTAAGGGCTTGCAATTTTTCCCCCTATGACCTCTTCGATGTGCCACGTACGGAACGGAGCTCGCCAGGTCTTATTCGGGCATGATGAAATTTCCTATCAAATTTTGAGTCTTCCGTATACTGTTTCGCGCTCGAGGTCAAATCAAGTCCCTGGAGCCTCATTAAATGTGTAGACCGCCTCAAGATGAACCCTGAAGACCAAGAACGGAGAAAATAATTGCAGCATTCAATTTTTCTACAAAAATCTCCAGGGCAGTACTTCAGTTTATTTCAAAACTTCTGTGGATGAGAATGCAATACGAAGTAATGCTTTTTAATTTTTTATAGATTTTAGGCTTCAATTTCTAATCTTTGAGACGCTGTGTCATGCGCACTTCACACGCATTGACGACTCATGATCGTCTTAGCTCTGGGCTCGAAGTCGTTGATTAGATTCATGAAATAATGGTTTTATCTACGAGTAGGGAAAAAACACAAATTACTATTATATGTGTTAAGTTCTTTTGTGATGAGTTTTCGAACCAATACAATATCCGTATTCGTTAGCTAAATGAAAAAACGTTGATTAAAACTTCGAGTGATACATCAAGAACGCTAGATGATTTATAGAACTCTGTACCATGAGCACAGAAGCTTCTGAAAATGAATCGAAACCCTTGTTCATTTTGTTGTCTGCTTTGTGTGATGAAACTGCCCAAAGATCAAATAGGGTAACTTATATAGTGAGTTAATTAATGAACAATTGTTATTTGCTAGCAATTGGTTATCAATAACAATTCATAACAACTGATAACTTAGCAACAATTCGCACAAATTAATGGGATTCAAACTGCAATTTCAGGCAGCTATGCCTCATCGTTGAAATCCAATAAATTAAATTCTACTGCCTAATCCAGCTTACTCGGACGAGACGCTGAGAAGACCGAGGCATGGAGAAAATTTCCACCCAACCTGTGGGCTGTAAGCTCGATTATGTTCAGTGCGCCGTCGCAAACGCTAGAAATGAACAGAAAATGTATTTTCTGTGACACCTGAGCAGCTTAGTTTTCCGCACATGTGTTTCCTAGACCTCTAACTTTCTGTGCACAGCAACCGCAGACATCATCCTCTTTGTGGACTCCTCAATCGGCGGAAAAAATGATCTCTGTAGCCTTAGTGAAGAGCATCAATGAAAGCTTGAATACAGCTCGGTCTTGGCTGCACTGTCTGGAATGAAAAATAAGGATAAGTACAATTCTGTGTATTCAGTCTCTTTTGGGTTGAATAAGATGAAGTACATATATTAAACATACTAGCAGCCCTCAGGACTACATGTCTTGAGGTTGGCGTAGTCTTGGGTAGGGTTTGAATTTCATAATGTACTTCAACTCCAGTCACTGTGCATGCACGTATACTTGGCGATATTCGAAAAGTGATTGTGGAAGAATACTATGAATCTGTTTCTGTTTGAAAATCATAAAAGAATTTGCATTAGTCACCATTAAATGTTCCTGGGCAGAAGATTGAGCTGGTGCATGGACACGCTCTGTGATGTAGAGGATGCTGTTAGAAAAATATAAAAAGAGTGTCGAAATCCTCAGGCTGGATAAATACTTATTATATTTTTTATTACAAGATATGTTGAGGGTGTAACTAAGAGTTGTTCAGGGATGACGCTAAGTGAACGTGTGAATGGACGCTAAGTATTTCATCGGCAACACGAGAATGCTACGTACGAATATACTATTATACTATACGAGCATACTATTATACTACACGAGTATACTNTGTACGAGCATACTATTTTACTACACGAGTATACTATTATACTATACGAGTATACAATTATACTATACGAGCATACTATCATACCATACGGATATACCAGCTCCTAATATAACGTGGGAATGGGAATTAAGTATTTCATGGGTAATAGGAGAATACAATATGTTACTGACGAGATAATATTTCTCCAATTTGTTAAAATTCATCCAATGGAATTTAACGATGAATTCACTCAACGTTTGTAATAGATCTATGCACGAGCAGCGTAATAATTGTAAGGCATTCCGAGCGAGGAGTAACTAAATTTTACGTATAGTAAAACATTAACGTCTTGAATGCTACATAAATTATTTCAGTGGATCACATCTTACATGCAATGAACAACCGTGCTAAATTAAACTATCAAAAAGTGAACTAAAACGTGACAGTAAAGATAGTTAATGAAGAATATGTGAACCTTTCTTGGTGATGAGTCATACAAGACTCTGGCCCATAGAACGTGCCAATTTCTGGATTTTGATCGAAGTAGTTCTACGTGATACAGCAACTCATGCCTCCCAAAAGTCTTCTTTGCTATTAAATTGGCATTTACTTTCATGAATCCTTTGTTTGAGAAGAATCTACAAGTTTTTAATCTGGCTAATATCAGGAGAACTGGGAGGCCAGTCTTATTTCTGAGGGCCGCGGCCGGCGCGCGAGCTCAATTTGCACTAGAGCTTCGACGTGTTGTGAGCTCCGAGAGCAGAAGCATCATCTAGCATAAACATCGAAATTGTCCTTAGCTTCTATGTATATCCAAGGATCAAAATACGCTTTCAGAAAGGCTCTGTAATCATAGTCCCACGTCACGTTCTTTCTAAGGAGCGACCTATATAGGGTGTCCCAGAAAAAAGGAAACCCATTTTCAAATTAGTTTATTTTAAAAAATATTAAAGCTAGAAGTTTTCTGAAAACACTGTTTTATATGTTCACTCTTTCTGCACACATTGTGAAAATTGTACAAGGTTACAACAAAAAGTCAAAAATTATGCAGCGAATTTAGCAAAAGGAAAAAAAAGTGCTTGCGCGAGGAAGTCTAATTTTTTGTCAGTTGAAGAAACCATCAAACAAAACCAAATTTGTTAGTATGTATTCATGATACATGATAGTATGTATTCATGATACATGATAGTATGTATTCATGATACATGTATTTTATGATACAATGAAATCGTTGTTCAAAATGTTGTTGAACCGGGTTTAAAGCTTCCAGTTCTTAAATAACTTTCCACCACAAAAACTCGTTCTTTTGAAAGCTGCATTTTGGGGTTCTGAAATATGCAATAAAAATTACCGTGCATACTGATTTCATTGGTATTCATTGTATCATGAATACAAACTAACAAATTTAGTTTTGTTTGATGGTTTCTTCAACTGACAAAAAATTAGACTTCCTCGCGCAAGCACTTTTTTTTCCTTTTGCTAAATTCGCTGCATAATTTTTGACTTTTTGTTGTAACCTTGTACAATTTTCACAATGTGTGCAGAAAGAGTGAACATATAAAACAGTGTTTTCAGAAAACTTCTAGCTTTAATATTTTTTAAAATAAACTAATTTGAAAATGGGTTTCCTTTTTTCTGGGACACCCTGTACACGAACAGCATTCAGCGCCCAAATCGTAATGTCTCCAACTCTAAGTCGGCGTCGGAAGCCCATGACGGTCATGCCTGTTCGCGACCCATCCTTTGCTCAAAGCATCCGGTCCATCTCGAGGAGCTCGAATTTCATGGGCAAACAAACCCTTTGGAAAGTCTACCTCCATGCTATCTTATACGTATTTCAAACCCTTGAACGTATAAATTTTCGTCAGCAGGTTCTTTTTCATCGAATTTACAAATTTTTCAGCTTTCTCCACGAGATGATGCCGACTATTTTTAGATTCATTTGACTCTCCAACCCACCTGAAAAATTCATCACGGCTTTAGTGTGGATTGTTCACAGAATAGTGTACATATACGCGCTGCTTGTACACGCACGCTATTTGCATTACGCGCTGCTTGTACACGCACGCTATTTGCATTACACGCTGCTAGTACACGCACGCTATTTGCATTACACGCTGCTAGTACACGCACGCTATTTGCATTACACGCTGCTAGTACACGCACGCTATTTGCATTACGCGCTGCTAGTACACGCACGCTATTGGCATTACGCGCTGCTAGTACACGCACGCTATTTGCATTACGCGCTGCTAGTATACGCACGCTATTTGCATTACACGCTGCTAGTACACGCACGCTATTTGCATTTCGCGCTGCTAGTACACGCACGCTATTTGCATTACACGCTGCGACATAATTCGCAGCCTACCCTCATAGGCTTCGTTACGAACCTCTGCAGGTTGTGAACAAAATCCTTCATTGTGCTGACACCCTCCAATCATTATGGATATAGCCAACGCTGATTGCCCTCTAATCAGCTCAGGTGTTAAAATTGACGTAAGTGACTTCGCAGAATTTTTCAAACCCATTGGTGGCCCAGAATTGCGTGTGCATATGAATTATAAATACAGCTCCCACATAATGTAAAACATTACCATACGGCGGAATTTAAGGAGACATCTCTACATAGTTTCCAAGATCTTACATTAAAATTATTTCACGCGTATGAATGAATCTCTCGCAAGCGTGGTTTGGATTTCAAGTTGGATTTTATAGAGCCAATTTTGAACGAATCGTAAAAATGTCTTGTCAATAATCTGATACGTAGTGTAGTAGTGAACCTGATGGACTTCCAGACGTGAAAGACACGCGATATGTTGAGTCATTCACACCAAAAATATTTTCAGCTTTAGTAAAATATACTACACATAGAAATTCGGAGGCCAAGATTCGTCTGCCATGCTTTTTGGCAGTGATTTGGTCGCTCGTGCTACTGAAGCTTACGTTTGATAATGGGTGTATTTTTACCCAGGTTATATTTTTATGTTATCAACTGATAGGCTCGGTGGTGAAGTGCTATCGCTTGAAGTCTGACAAGGTGAGTATGGCAGTTGTTATTCACTATGCAATCACGGTGATAGGAGGCTCGGCAGCTATCGCTGAGGCTGGTACATAAATTAGAAAGAACGCTAGCGAATTACTGGGAAGCCCTTGTAAATCAAAATCTATCCCTTCGTGAACATATTTTATTTCCTCACAACTGAAAATGAGCAGTGCACACTCTGGGGAGTGTACTCGTACGGGAAGAAAAACAAATATGGCCGCCGCACAGAGCGTTTAAATGCCTTTTCCATTTATTTTCCCCTTCGCTTGGCTCGGGGACTTCTAAGTAGGCATCGCTTGAAGAAGGTCGCAAAGTGTTTGTGGTCGAGAACTAAAACATTTGAGAAGTTTTATTTGTATATTTAACGGGAAATTCTTTTTATTTTCAAGGTTTGCGAGCGTCGGAGAAACTTTCTAATGAACTGAAATATATAGGAAGCTATGAATTTCACGTTTTTGACACAAATGAAGAATTTTTCTCTCTCTCAAATAAAAGAGCTTGCAGCAGCAACTTAATCTTCTTCTCTTGAAAAGCATTATACATATTGAAATGCCATGCGGATGTCTTGAAATAACAAAAACTACATCTTCGGTCGAGTTTCCGACAAGTTTAACGTACCTCAGACCTGATCTTAAAGGTATTTAATTATGAATGTTCCGCCATTTAGCTTGGTGACTTTAGTCGTACTCGGCCTTAGATCTGGCCCTAATATGGCGCTCACACGAGTGCAACCTTCGTTGCTTGTTTTCAATCCGTGTTGCTCTAGCTCAAGCTTCGTTACACTTAGTTTATGATTTTTTTACTCTTTTAGAATCTTTGTTTCCTCGTGCATCTATCGTTTTGCATAGTTACCTTATTACTTATCCCCATATCGCGTCGACGCCTTTTTGTCGTGTTACTTGTTTTCATGTTGCCTTGTTACCTCGTTGTCTTGTTACTTGTTTCCATAATTTCTTGTTACCTTGAAGCCTAGTTACGGGCTATCCTTGTACAGCCCTCGCCGCTCAGAGTCCGACAATTACCATGACTGCATAATGAATATCCTCTGTGGCCGACCGCCAATATTTCAAAATTATACCTCCTATTGTTTCATTCAAATTCATGAATAGTAAAATTTTAGTAAGAGCAAAGCTAAAATTTTTAGTTGGTATGGAACACAGGCTTCATTTAAATTTAGGAAAATATATTTCAGAAGTAAAAATATTCTTACTACCTACCAATATTTGCGATAGTTTGACAATAGAATTGCTGCTTGGATATGAACTAACGGGACCAGCCAGAAGAATGGCATTCTGGTACTCTAACCAAAATGGAATGAAACCTAGCTGAAAACCATAATAATGGTTGTCTTTCCTAAGAGATGTTTTTAATCTTCTCTAGCTTTCGCACAATAAATTCAAAAGAAAAACGAGTGTCTCTCATGGCGTTCTCTACAGAAAAACTGAGAGAAATTGCAGTGTTTTAATAAAAAAATTCAATATATTTTACCATACAAGTTAGGGCACACGCGTGCTCTCTGTATTGAAGTAAAATATTTGGCCAAATAAAATGTTTTTTTTTCGAATTGATGCGTGCAGTGCGTCATTGAGCGACTTGAAGTGAGGAGCGCTCTCTCTGATCGTGGCAACATTCTATTCAAATTCAACGCCCTTTATGGAACACTTTTTATTTCCAGCTAGAAGCTCGCGACCGTCACTCAATACCAGTTTTTCTTCTTGCTAAAGTCCTTTTTAAATTAAGTTCCTCTAGGTTTGAGTGTTTAAAATACTTTGAGAAGTTTATTGATATTTACTTTGATTCATTTAGCTCATGTCTCGTGGCACATGACGTTTGTGTCCTGCAAGTGAAACGTGCAATGGCCAAACTCTGACATGTCTTGAGGCTTAAAAATAAAAAACGACATTCATTCTTCTTTTTTCCGACCACAAAAAATAGCAGAAAACACTTCATATATCATTAAAAAAATGACGGCTGATTCCCTAGAGGAACTCGAGCGAATGTGAGAAACAAAATGAAGATTCCATGAAATCATATAGATTGAAAATATTCCTAAAACGCGGAATGAAGTTTACTTTAAAAAAAGACTCATCCATATACATGTTTACTGAGGTTTGAATGACAGTGAATGACAAACAATGACCTAAATTATAAAACGCACTATAAAAATAATTGGCCACCAATACGTGGTACAATGTAGAGCGAAGACAGTTTAAATTTACTCTCCTCAAATTGACGTACGTCGATTATGTTCAGTCTACTTAACCGAAAGGCAGGTTGAAATCCACGACTCCAAACAAAAGAGCAAGTTTTAAGGCTAGAAAAATTTAGTTATCATGAGATAACAGAATTCGAATTGGAAAAAATTGAATGAAATCCCGAATTACGTCAATATTTCGAATTGCCGAAAATGAAGTTTTTGAAGCATGTAAATCAATGTATCGTTGGCAACTGGCATACAGACTACACAATTAGGACGGATAACATTAGCTTTTAAAAGGGGACATCAGCCAATACGAATGATATAAGCTATTCGGATGATGTAGGCTGTAACGGATGACATTAACTAGTACAGATGAAAGTGACGATTCGAATGACATAAAATAAAATGGATGATATTAACTGGCAGAGATGACATTAACAAGAAAGGATGCTTTCTCTGCGTCCAGTTGTACTCTTGTATGAGCCAGCCCTCACTGAGTCACATTGTACTCAATTTGAACATTTGCCCTAAACTAAAAACAGTTTTCATTTCGTTTTTATTTGCAGATTTGGGCATTGCTTACTAGAAATATTATACAATATTATACAATACAACACAAAATAAAAGACGGAGTACTAGTGCAGGTTCAGATGTACCTGATATTACGACCACCAATGTGTGTAGGAACTTTGTAAACGAGTGTAATGACAGGGATGTACAACCCATTGAATAAAATCAGAAGTATTTTACGCGTAAGTTAAGGTCCACGAATGTTATCCAAGTTTTTTTTATAATTCAACCGTCGAAACCCTTTGATAAACATGTCCTTTTTGCAACAAGACAGCATAAAGTTTTTTAAGAAAAACTGGCTGCAGTCTTATATAACTAAACGGTCTAGCTCTTTTAACCGAGACAGGGTTCATTTCCATGTTTTTATAAGTTCTTTTAGTCGATAAAGAGCTAATTTACCTTTTTTAAAAGAGAAAATTTATAAGATTTGGTTGATAAAAGGTTAATTTACTTTTTCAAAAGAGAAAACAACTCTTTTTTTGGTTGATTAAAGGTTGATTGTTTGAAAGAGGAAATGCGCGTCATTTTGGTCGATATAGGAATAATTTACTCTATTTAAAAGACAACATTGTCCATCTGGTCAATAAAGGATTAATTTAAATCATTTAAAGGAAGACAATATGCCCTTTAGGCCGATGAATCATAGTTTCACCATGATGCTGCATGGTGATCTCTCCAACGCTTTGGACCGATTATGGACATCAATTTTATGACCAAGGCAGTGCATGTACTGGGTGTCCCATCCTGTACTGGGTGTCCCGTCATGTACTGGGTGTCCCATCATGTACTGGGTGCCCCATCGTGCACTGGGTGTCCCATATTGTAGTGGGTGTCCCATCATGTACTGGGTGTCCCATCATGTACTGGGTGTCCCATCATGTACTCGGTGTCCCATCATGTACTGGATTTTCCATCATGTACTGGGTGTCCCATTATGTACTGGGTGTCCCATCATGTAGTGGGTGTCTCATCATGTAGTGGGTGTCCCATCATGTAATGGGTGTCCCATCATGTAGAGGGTGTCCCATCGGGTGCTTGGTGCCTCACTATTTTTTATAGTTATAAAATTAAACAAAGACTTAATTTGAATGATTAAAGGTTGATTGTTTGAAAGAGGAAATGCGCGTCATTTTGGTCGATATAGGAATAATTTACTCAATTTAAAAGACAACATTGTCAATCTGGTCAATGAAGGGTTAATTTAAATCATTTAACTGCCCTTGACTTTTACGCTTTCAAATTATTCAGCAGAAATCCTACATTGTTTTTGGCAACACTCATCCGGGCCCTTCATTTGATCTCGATCTTTTGTGTGATAAACATGTGATCTGAGGCGCAATAATTGACATTTTATAATTGGATTTTTGAATGGTGTGATTTATTGATTCCAGGAATGTAGTTGCAAATTGTGTTTTTATTTTTCGCGATTTCTATTAGTCCTTAGTTTTCATTTTGGTTGTGCTTTTGTTGATTTGAATGCAAATTCTTTTCATTTTGTTTTTCAGTTTGAAGATGATGTTCAATCCATTGTAACGTTGAATTTTATAATTTGACAAATATTAATTTCATTATGTTGATTAGTTACTATTTGAGCGTTTCGACATGCAACAAACATTCATATCGCTGTCATACACTACCTTGAAAAACTTCAAAATTTTCTCGTTCATTTTAAATCATCCCTAATTTTTTCCAAAATTTATTTCTTATCCCTATGAGATATTCTTCATAAAGGGTACCTTACTCACGAGCCTCCCTCCACACCTATATACAGTACATACAAACATGCAGCCATTTTAGTCCTATGCACGCGTCGTTAAGAGTACAATGCTTTGCATGTTTTTTGCGCTCTCAATAAAAACCCGAGCGTAATGGAATAAACGAAGCTTTCAAGTTGGCGCCTCTGTGGTGTCCCCGCACTTAGTTAGTGTGTACGAGACAAAAACTGCATTTCCATTTGCCTCTTTTAAGTCTTTTCCAATTTTTAACATCCCTTTAATTCGATTTTTTCATTTCAAACACTCTTTGAAGTATATTTATCTCAAATACCTCTCGAGTGTGTTCGGTATAGTTCTTGATAGTATACTTAAACTCTTCTTCACACACAAATTGTAACGCGCCCCGGGACTCAAAGATGTTGTTGACGGAGGAGAAATTAAATGTTTCAGCGTAAAATAAAAGATCAAGATTACATGTTGAGGGCAACCAGGAATGGCTTTCTTGGAAAAACCTTTGCAGTAGATGAACTTGAACAATGCGAAAAAAACTAAATGCAAATATTATCCAGGGGTTCACACATTTTCTTAAATATTACTATTTACTCTTTTTCGCTCTTTGTCAATACATCTTTGCGCACATAGAGCTGTTTATCTACAACCTTACGAGAAGAATGTCTTTTTAATATCATAACCTCCGATATTTCTATCTGCAGTATCAATGTTCCGAGTTATTTCCCCAAGATTGTTACTGTTTTAAAATTTATTATTTTCTCCGTTATCAAAATATGTGTTAATCTATGGTTTCGATGAATAATTTTTCACACAGTGGTACCACCCGTACGTGTTACAGGTATCATAATTAATTATCTCTACATAATATTCAGCGAACAATTCTATAAAAAGTAATATATGATTGCCTCGAGCTTGCAAAATTATCTCAGCTGTTAATGCGGATTGTACAGGGTGGGCAATAAATAAGGCACCCTTTAAAAAAATATTGCTATAAAACTACGTATATGTAAAAGATCAAATTCACTAAAAGCATAAGAGGAGGTTCTATATTTTAATATAGATTCAAGTGTAGAGTAAAAATTTGAAAACATCCACTGGGTTTTATATTTATTACCCAAGCTTTTGCACGCTTAGCTGCGTGCGCTTTCAAGGAACTAAACAACGAAAAATTTGGATCTTTTACATGCTACTCCGTGAATAGGCTACGCTAACCTAAATTAATGCAATATTGACGAGGAAGTTTAACCGAGATAAGATTATGATGGGGGAAACAACGATCGAATTGGAAAAAAGAATATCATTAGCTGTAATTTTGAAAGGTTGATTTAACAAGAGGTCATATATTTAAGAAAATTGTAAGGACCGGCCGATAGAATTTGGATTGAATTTGGTAAAAAAAGCTTCAAGGAAACATCTCGGTCGTACGTGAGAGTTCTTGGCTAAAATTTTTGGTT